>OOFC01034062.1:0-20841 GCA_900323345.1 Pseudochromis fuscus | reverse complement strand
GCGCATAGAATAGAAACTACTGTAGTGGCTGGAGTTGCATTATCCATCCATCTAGATGAAGCTGCGCTAAAGTCAGTCAGACAAACTTTATTAATAGAAAACAAACCAACGTTCTGACAACTCCATTCACTCCCAAAACAAGCTAGTACATTCACAATACGGTATCATACATACCGGTAGCTCTTACCAGTATTTGCGTCGCCTTCATTGAAAACAATGTATTTCCAACTCCATTTGTCACAGTTCAAAGCTACATGAACAGCTGTTTCATTTTTTTCCTGAGGTAACATCAGTGACGTAGTATTATCTTTTACCAACAGCAAGGTACAACAGGTAGTGCAACTTTGTATCACATAGTTAGTGCATTCATGCCAGTTTGGAGTCTTTATACACACACAAGTGGTGTGGGACTGGAATTCCCCTTTACCGTTTTTACCGCTGTAACTTCGGCGACGCCCCCCTGACTACGGTAGCGATAATTAACCAATATTGATCTATATGTAAGGCGCATCGGATTATAAGGTGCACTGTCGGTTTTTGAGAAAATTAAAGGCTTTAAGGTGCGCCTTATAGTGCAGAAAATACGGTAGTTTAATTTGTCATATTTTAGTGCAAGCACAAACAAATATAAATATAGGTCTGCCTCTAGTACAAACCTGCTTCAAATTGAGGCTTTGATTCGAGGTAAATAAATGCTCTGGCCTCCACTTGAGGAAATATGAAAGTTTTGTATACCTTCTTAAAATACCTTACTCTCACATCTTTTGTCTTTTTTTTTTTTGTTGCCTGTGTGTCTACTCATCAGGCCGAGATTAAAAAACATCGACCGAAGCAGTGCCCAGCACCTGGAAGTGACGGTCGGGGACCTGACAGTCATCATAACGGACTTTAAGGAGAAGGCCAAGCCCTCGTCCACTTCGGCCACTTCGTCCAGCTCCACGTCGTCGGCCGACCACCACAGCCAGAACGGCTCCAGCTCAGAGAACACAGAGAAGGGCCTCTCCCGCTCCTCCTCACCCCGAGGAGAGGGGAGCTCTGTCAATGGGGAGTCCCACTGAGGAGTCACCCCCGCCCCCCCTCAAAACCTCTCCCCCTCCTGGCCTCACCACCCACATCTCATCTGCCAGTGGAGCTTCCTGCCTACGACTTTCAAGCTGCACAATTATGACTATTAGTTACTTTTAGATATCTCAGTTTTTTGTGTTGACACTGCCAGTTTGATCAGTTCAAAGATTTTCTGCAGCAGTGGAAATCTGTATTTAGAAAGCAATATGATACATATTTCGCTCCGTATTGGATGTTTTCAGTCAGGAAAAGGATGCCATGCACTGTCCAAAGCTCACTGCTACAATATTTACTCACAAACAGTTTGACTCTGAAGGAGAAATATGTCTAAATATGGACACACTTTGGACAGATTGCTGGATCCTCTCACTTTATGATTTCCATTTAGATGCACCTAGCCTCCATGATTCAACCCCCCACCTACACACACACAATATTTTTGTTCAAAGAAATGTGCAGCCCCACCCTCTCCATCAACATCATCATCATCATCATCATCATCAGTGGCCGGCAGAGTGACTCTCTCTTCCCCCATGTGGAATTTTTCTGCCTCTGTCTGGATTCCCGTTATAAACTTGAACCATCTGTTTTCTCAGTGTCTCCTGCACTGATCCTTCAACCTGACAGTGATCCTTCATGTCCTCTTCCTGAAACTCTTAAGCTTTTCCTCCTGGACTGCCTCTGCTGTAGAATGACTTTTTTGACACAGCAAAGCGACTGTTTTCTTTCAGGCACCATTTGGTGTTTTTGCATAATGTTCGAAGCGGGTTGGTTAAGTGAGAGTATGACTGTTATGTCCGTCTGAAAAAAGGCACACAGCAGGAAGGCACAGCTGGATTCGAAAGGAAAATTTTGGTGTCAAATAATTTCCAGATGTAACTCGAAAGCACTCAAGGCTGTACTGATGCTGTTGACTCACTGAACACTGTCGCCCTCTTGTGGTGAAATGACAACACTGTAACAGATAACGACATGTTTCCATCCTCTGATCTTGCCCAAAATGTAATCATCTGATCCTTGGTTAATAATGTATTTAACCTAAAGAAATAATCAAGATCTGTTCATGAGTTTTTCTGTAATGTTTTAAGCAAACAAACAAAAACAGATGAAAACAACCTCCTCGGTGGAGGTCATCAGTTGCTTCTTTATCTCTGATATTATTCATTTTGTGTAGGAACTAGAGAATCACATTGCGTAACATGGAAAACTGACTCTAGAGAGTATTATCAATTTGGCAGCTATACAGCTTTTAGCTTGATATGTTCCTCACATTGACCAACCATGTCCAGATGGCAGAATATTGAAGTTGTTTATTAGGTGCAGATAAAACCAGAGGTTGACCAGAAGTCAGAAATAAAAGAAAGAAACCCCAGTGTAATGGTAAATGTTGTCTTAATAGATTGCAAACGAGTTAGCTAAAGAGCTAAAATCAACATTTTCTCTGCAAAAATCACTTAATGCAATGAATACCCCAGACACCATGGTTGCTGTATATGAAGATATATAATGCTGGAAAACTTTATGTTGTCGAACAGAAGCTAATTTGACACCAGTGAAGTTTGAACGTTGATTGTCACCTAAATGTAGAAGGTGGTAAAGAGGCTGTGGCTCCGAATGACACCAGAATCCTCCTTTTCAATCTGCCTGTGCTGCTCCTGTTTGACGTCCCAGTGGAGAACCAGAGGGTGCTGATATCGCTCTGCACCCACCTAGTGGATCCAGCATGGTGCTTGTACAAAGAGGAGAAAAAGAGTACTGACTTCTGGACATGCACTTTTATGAACTGTACAGGGGCTGTCTTGCGGGTTTGATGGACTTCAGAAACTGACGTAGCAAATATGGCAGAGCTTTAGGGTTTTACTAAACTCCCAGCAGAGCAACTATAGATCAACCTAACTACACAATAACTTATAAAACCTGTAGAATAATTACACAGATAAAAATAGATATTTCTAAAATATTGTACTACGATGTTTTGATGTGGTTGTATTATCCATCATACCAGTGTTATTGTCGAGATTTTTACTTAACATTTTAGCACACATCCTGAGAACTGTCATGGCATGATAATATTTACAGTCTTGGTATATTGTGGGGCGGGCTGTGTCTCTTAGTTTGTTAGTATTGTTTAATGTGTTCTCTTAGGTTCAGGACTCTAGCTGGGACTAGGTCTGTGAACTGGAGCAGAACTCTTCGGACAAACCTTTGCTGTTTGTGGCAAAAATGGAAAGACACTTAAAATGTGTTAGTGTCACTTCTTGATAGTTTTTTTTGTTTTTGTTTTGTTTGCTTTGCCATGCTCATTTGTTTTAAAATGTGTGAACTTGTTTATTACATGTCTGAATAAGAAAATTACAGAAAATTTAAACAAAAGAAGAAAAGTCATTTTCTTATGTACTCAATTTCTCATAAATCTCAGTGTATGCATGCTCACGGTTGCTATTCTCAAAGCTGTTTCTGTGTGTTAGCTCCATCTGGTGAATCACTGAATAACTGCTACAGCCTTCCTCACAATACATGCAGAGTTTGGGAATTATCTAACAGATTGTGCATTATTGTTTGTGGAGGAAACCTCCGCGTCTTCCAAAACCTGTTTTCCTTAAGAAACCTCATCCATTCACACTGCACACGAAGCAAATTGGGGTTTCACGACACAACGTGATGCAAATTTTGTCGCTCAAGATAAAACTTTGTCAACTCACCTAATGCGAATTTCATGTCTGTTTGTGTCGCCCAGTGCGTCTATTCACGCCTTCGCATTCAGTTGTTATGTAAACCCATTGAGAGACAAATTTGCATTGTATTCATCGTGAATGCACTGTTAGGAAAAAAACTTGAACCCGTCCAAACTCCTTGTTCAGACTTGGTTTTAAGATACGTCTGTGGTGATCAGCTCACAATTGGACAGTAGGCATGTGTGTTTACGCCTTTACTTAGCATGCGTCTCCCAACCGTTGTACCACATCTGTTCAAATGTCACTTTGGCAGCGTTACGTAAACAGTTAGCTAAAGAGAAGAGAAGGCAAATGATTGAAGAACTATTGTACATGGTCAGGCTGTTCCATAAAAACAGCATTTTCTGTCACGTCCTTATCGGGGACATCAAGACGCTTCAGTTCACAGTACAAAATATGTGGTCACATGCAGCCCAAGACCACCTCCACATGTGGTTTGAGTGATCGGTTCTCAGTATGTTTTAGTAGTCGTTCATACTTGTATTTAGTGCTGTCCACTTGTGATCTGATCACCTGAGACACATCCAACCAACCAAGTGAGAAGAATGCAATGACTTCTGGTCTCAAGGGATCTTAATTTATACTTTATTTTTTAAAACATTTTTCTGTGGCACTTATTCTCATTTTTTTCCTCACCTAATTTCACTGTAGATCAGATTTCCACAATTACAGTTGGTTTATACCCCATTATCTATTGCATTTTTTTATTGCATGTATACATATTCTAACCCCACCAATGAATTTCTTGCAATGATGTGTTAAGCCATAATATGTTGCAACATTCATTTTCTAGGTGTACGTTTGCCATGCTTGTGCAGTTTTCTTGAATTGTCTAAGGGTATCTAACAAGTACCTAATAACAGGTCATAACCCTCTGCCTCTCTCCCACTGGTTAACACAGCAAATACACCATTAAGAATCATTCTGTTATGATCGATATCACAAAAATAACCCAGATTTTGAGCTTTATTTTTTTTGTTTACACTGGTATCAATGAGTAACAGTTACACACCAATTAATCCAACCCCATGTCAGTCATCTACACTATTTCCCCACACTAAATGAAAATGCAATCAATGTGCAGGATTGTTTGTGAAACGCAGCCACCTCAATAAAGACGACTAGTCACTTACAGCCACAGTGAATGGGTCTTTTCAGAGGTGAAACCTATTGAAAGTTGCTGCAGACAGAGCTTGAAGGGGGGGAGGGAGACAGAGGAGAGGAATCAACTCTCGCTCCCACCCTTCCCCCATTTGAGGGTCCCGACCCCCTTCACGCTCCTGCTGAACGGACGAGTCGCATCAAGTTAAACAGACAGAATAAAGAGAGGAGCCTGCTGCCTTCAAAATAAAAGCGTGGCAAATAGGGACGAAATGGGAAAATGGTTTCAGAGAGATACCAAAATGCAGGGCAACACACACACACACACAATAATAATTAGGACATGATTAAAACGATATGTGTACAGTTTCCTCATGCAGTTGTAACTAAGGTTATTCTTGTAATGTACTTCTCAGAGCACAGAGCTGTTTTTGTTTCCCAGTTCGACTCTATATGAAGAAAGATGATTAAAAACAGTAGTAGAGTAAGGGAAATGTGCACAGCTTCTGGTCTATACAATAAAAAAGGAGCAACAAAGAAAAGCCCAGCCATAATATAATATGTATTTGCTCTGGTACCACTGACTTATATATGATATTGTTTTTGATACTCTATTTATTGATTATCTTGTGTAGTTTTAAACCCATCTACAGTATTATTTTTAATAACGATGCAAAGTAAATGTGGAGAAAGTTGCAGAACCTCGACTCGACCACCAGAGGGCGCAAATGTCACATCTGTTAAATCTCATCAAGACTTTTATTTTCTAAACTCTTCCCGGAAGCTTGTTGCCATGGCATCGAGCTTCGCAGTTATTATTAAACGTTAGTTTCTGTGTCATGACTTTAGCTCCGAGTTGCGTTTTCAAACTCCATAATGCGGCGTTACATACGTGCATTAGTACTGTGCATGGTGTTCGCCGTGTTTTCGGGCCTGTACGTTTACAGTAAGCTGTTTTACTCCGATGTGTCGGTCGGAGGGACCGGAGCGAAGAGGGTTTTCATCCCACCGAGAGCTGCTGGATACAGGCGAGGGGCCGCGGACAAAACCGGGCCCCAAAACCAGCACTGGTACAATAGGTAGGTCTGGATTTCATTTATTTCCTAAAAGTAGAAATATAACCTGGAATTCACTTGATAAACGTGGGTGTAAAGCGTAGATAAATATGTGGGATACTCTGTGTTATCATTACTGATGTAAAGGAATGTGACGCTGATTAACGCTCGTATTGTGAAACACAGTAGCCACTCAGGTACATAACCACACCTGCAACTCTCCTGCTGGTTTTCTATATTATTAATACGTATTTAATGATGTAATATTAAAGCCGATGCAGGGTATATCCTCAACAGTATGTGCCCTACAGCCTTTCTTCTTTATATTAAAAGGTCTCAGTGAAAATGTGTGTATTGTATGATGTAGCTGCAAATCCCCACATTTGTTTCCACACCTGTTTGTAAATGTCAGAGATTTCAGGGTTTGAGGAGGACAGTTGAGAGACTTCACAAAGAGACAACAGTTGTCTACTGTTCTAGCAGCTGTGGGCAAGACGTCAATGTTTGATTTTTGCCTGTTAAAATGTCAGAATAATAATAATAAAAAATCTTTAGATTACTCCTCTGTCCAAAATGTAGAGTTTACTGTGACAAAGTAAACATCAGCTCTTTACTGGAAGAAAAGAAGAGGTTTTAAGTGTCAAATGATGTTGAGTTGGGGATCATAACAAATGATGCCTACTAAGAATTACCTCTATTAAGTTTGTTTTTTAGATCTCAAAGAACCCCACACTTTTGCTCCCTTGATATAACTGTGTGACACACTGTGGTTTCCCTCAGGTACATTATGCGTCAGCGTGGTCACGTGGATGCTGCTGGTACCAGTGTTCAGAGCAGACCCAAACCTCTCATGCACCTGGCCGTGGTGGCCTGTGGGGAGAGGCTGGAGGAGACTCTCACCATGATCAAGTCTGCTGTACTTTTCAGCATCAAATGCCTGTACCTGCACGTCTTTGCTGAAGATCAGCTCCATGCCAGCTTCATGGAAGCTGTGAGTAAAAACAATATATATATATTGCTTCTTGTGGAAATTGTGTTATGAAGCCCAGCCCATTTAAACAAGCATGATTAACAGATACATGTAACAAAAACTGTAGGAAAAATACAGGCTTTATGTATAACATATAGTGTATGTGATGGATACAGTGGATACATGCAGTGGATTTGATGGATTTCAAGGCTTTTAAACAAAAACACAGGATAACACAACTACCAAGAAGGAATGCCAGATTAATTGCCACTAATAACAGTTTTTACTAACTGTATGATATCACGTATTACCATGTTAGCTAGTATAACTTGTTTGTGCGTCTGTGGAAAATAGGGAGAAAGCCTGTGTCTGTGTGTATATGTTTTCCTTATTCATGCAGCATATTGTGTATTGTCATTTTTTCCAGTTGGAGTCGTGGCCTGGTTTTATTCGCTCCAGGTTCAACTACACAGTCTACTCCATCAGCTTCCCCAGTGAGAACGCAGCCGAGTGGAAGAAACTCTTCAAACCCTGCGCTTCTCAGAGGCTCTTCTTACCTGTGAGTTTCTTTTAATTACTATTTTAGTGCCACCAAAAGGGAGTATCTGACATCATTCCTTTATTCTCAGTGAATAATTCAAAGTTATTTTTCCTGAAATATGTGTTTATGTCTTTTGTCCTTTGCAGCTGATCTTAAAGGACGTTGATTCAGTTGTGTACGTGGACTCAGACATCCTCTTCCTGCAGCCTGTAGACCACTTGTGGGGATTCCTGTCACAGTTTAATTCCTCTCAGCTGGCAGCTATGGCCCCAGAGCACGAGGAGCCACGTATCGCCTGGTACAACCGCTTCGCCCGGCATCCGTTTTACGGCAGAACGGGCATCAACTCGGGGGTGATGCTCATGAACATGACGAGGATGAGGACCACGTTCTTTAAGGTAAAACTGAATTTTAACAGATTAAACAGATTTGAACAGATTAGTTAAACAGGTGAGGGTTTGTTTTCTTTATTAGTGTACTACCTGTATTGACCACAAGATGTCCCCCTTGTACTGTAGTGAATGTGCATTAAAGAAAGTTGGTCCTGTTTCACTGGGTGTCTTCAATACATAACCATTAAATATCCTCTCTGTGTTGACAGAATGACATGACATCAGTGGGGCTGCGGTGGGAGGAGCTTCTGATGCCTCTGCTCCAGAAATACAAACTGAATATAACCTGGGGGGACCAGGACCTCCTCAATATAATTTTCCACTATAACCCTGGTAAGAATGCACACACCTAGACACTCATATAGCATGTATATTTCCATAGTGTACAGAGTTGTAGATTGTACTTATTAGACACCAGGATATCACATTATAAGGTGTCTGCATCTCTATATTCCCAGAGTTCTTGCTGGAGTTTCCGTGTCAGTGGAACTACCGTCCAGATCATTGCATCTACGGCAGTAACTGTGCCTCAGCTGAGGAGGACGGCATCTACATATTGCATGGAAACAGAGGGGTTTATCACGACTACAAACAGCCTGCTTTCAGGGCTGTTTACGAGGCCATAAAACAGGTCGGTTTGCCTTGGTATGTTTGCGCAAGTGTGTGGGTGAAGCTCGGATATTAAGGGGTTTGTGAATTCAGCAACAGTCTGCAATATAGGTGTCTTCTTATTATGAATCCTGAATGCTGTTGAGACTGCACATAAAAACACATAAAACACAGAACTCTTCACAAAACAGAAAAAAAAAAGAAATGGGTTGAATTAATATTGAACGCCAACATCTCAAGCATCGACTTCCCGGATTTATCTTTTTCGTGTTATCTAGCGTTGCCCTGGGTGCATACAGTTTACTGCTCTTGTGTTAATATTATCTTTTATGAACTTTTTTATTGTTCATTTTAGTCATCTCAACACATACCGGTGCTAAAACTTTTGATGTACCTGCATCTCTTGGTGATCTATTTGTATCATTAAAGTGCAAATGTAGATTCGACATTATATAAAAAGATATGTGCAGTGTGTCTGCACTGAAATTGAATGGTCATATTAATTTAAGAGTCCAAAGGTCCACTTTTTTAACAAGACACAGTAATTATACAGGAAGATATTGATGATAGAAGAGGAAAGGCGCCCATCATGAGTGGCTGCAGCTCATGCTTTGCAACTGGAAGCACCTGCTGTCGTGTCATGATCACAGTTTTTACTGCAATACAAGTAAAAAGGAGCCAGCAGCTCTCGTTAAAAAGTCTCTCAGGTACATCAAAGTTTAAAAAGGGGGTGGCTTGATGAGCCTTTTCAAAGTGTTGTAGGAGTAATTTGGTGCAACATCTGATTGAAAGCCCTTTTATAACCCCAGTGAACCCAGTGACACACCTGCCCTGCTTCCTCACCCTCCTAGATGAGATTTTGGATTGGCGCCGACCCTAAAGACTGAAAGTGATTGTGGCTTCTGATTGTCTGCGTTGGACAACACAAATCTCCGCCACTGGCAGAAGGGTTGGAGTGAAAGCTAATTTCCCCCCCGAGGATGTTTATGGGTTGCTTACGAGCACTGTAATGATATTGACGACACGAGTGGCATTTACTTAATGAAGCCATCAGCGCTGGGAGTCTCATTGCTTTCCTATTGAACATAGATCAGGATGATGGCTTATCCATAGTTTATCCATGGTCCGCAGTTAAGGCTGTGGCTTTATAGGACAGGATCAATTGAGGCAGTAGACACACGTGTACTTGTACTGCATGTGCTGGCACACACAAAAAAAAAACATACCCGAGGGTCCATAGCACATTTTTTTCCAATAGCGATAATTATGGATTTGTGGTTAAGTCTAGTTTGCCAGGAGGATGGAGGAGTATGGATTAATCATCTGTGTGGTTAATTTCATCGGACAGACAATTTCATCTGTTTTATCTTGTTCATCTGCAGCTGCACTTCAGGCCATCCAGGAAGTGATGCAGGGTTTCACTCAGTGTTTTGTACATTTGTAGTCAAGTCTCAAATACAGTTACAAGGGAATACTTTTTAAAAAGAAAATGAAATTTCGCAGAAGCAAATTTTGGGTCACACATGGAAGTATTTGCTTCTCCCCAACAATAATCCACATGTGAAAGAGGACAGGCTGTGTAGCACTGACCAAACTGGGCTCATTAGACGGTCCTGTGCTCCCAGCTCGGCCAATTTACTCTGACCGTAACAAAATGTATTATTAAACAGGTGGATCTGTTCTTTATTTAATATGGATGTTGGTGTGACAGTCAACAGTCAGAACTGAAGAGGGCATATACATGGACAGGGGCTCAAGCTGGAGCGACAACCACCTGACAAAAGGGTGACTGCTGCTTGGATTGCACGGTGATGACTGATAAGTGATGTGGGGGCAGCAGTGTAGTCAGGTGATGGGGTAGTGAGGCACGCTGCTGCAGCACAGGTGAGGAATGACAGGGTCTGAATCGGGCTTTTTATTCACTTCAGGCATTTTTGAATTGCTACAGCAGGAAGAGCACAGGTGTTACTAATAACATTAATAATGGCTGAATCAGCAGGACACTGTAACCAATCACACCTGTACCGTGACGTGTGAACAGTGTGTAGCTTTTTGTTCTCGAGTAAATGCACTCCACCGCCAATGGTAAAAGTTTCCCAAATGGTAATTATCAATAAATAAACAGTCATAGTCACAAGAAGTGGACTCGCATTTTGAAGGCAGGAAGTCAGCATTTGAACATCGCTATGTTGGTTTTCATGGAGCCAGAAGGAATAGGGAGGCAGGACTGACCCTCGAACATGATAAAGACAGATCAACAACATATTTATCCTGTTTGGGCTTAACTCCTGACTAAGTACGTTTTTGGTTCATCCGGGTTAATCTTTTATTCCAGCAGTTTCTGTATTTCTAATAAACTGACGACACTGTATGTAAATCAGTGTCCACACTTTGTCCTCACACAAAGAATCGTGAATTCAAACAGCGGTGCTCCTCCCTGTCTGCGTCTCAACCAGACCACAGCGCTCCTCCGTCCATCATAAAGCATCTCCTCCCACCCACCGCCGCCGCCGCCGCGAAAAAGCCGAGCCCAGGAAGCAGCAGTTAAATTTTACAGCCGGTGGTACGTTTGGAGTTGGAGTCTGCGCACCAGCAGTGCCCCATCAGCCGCACAAAATCAATACACCAAACTGTAAATGCAACTTTATGACCGGTGGGTGTGTATAAGTATGTGCTCGTAAAAACGCCATTCTCTTTGTGACCCAATATCAGAGACCCAACTGCAAGCAAATGAGCTGGCATAAAAAATGGTAATTCCCCTTTGATTTCCTCAGAGCATTGTAAAGGCCCCTTCATTATTGGGAGGACATGAAATTTCTTCTGTAATCCCCGGTTATCACCGGACGCTAAGCCTATAGCATAAAACTGACTCCAACACCGCTTTATGTTTTTGCCGAGCTGACCGATCAGATTTGGAGTCCCGCTTGACTTCAGCGTGCCTTACGGATTTAGTTCTTAATTTATCCGGGGAAGAGATATCTTCCAAGCCCAAATGCTGCCCAGAGCACTACTTAGCTTGCTTACTGAGGGAATCTGATCAATTGCAGTGGAACAGTGGGGGGCGCAGAGAGCTGTCCTCAGGGGAGTTATTGCTACACTTTGGGATTTCAGCTGCTCAATTTCAGTTTCTGAGCACACTCCCCCAACCTTTAGGCTACCACCACCCCTATTTTTAAGCTTTCAGAGGAAACTGGAGGGTATAAGTCATCTCGCCTGGCAACATGAAACCAGTTAGATACACAACAGTCTCTTTTATTGCATTGGAGACACAATTTTAGAAGTTTATCCAGGTGTAGCGCTTACTGTTAAAGCACACTTATTATCCGAACGCTTTTCTTGTCAGATGTTTCAATGTGTGAGACATTTAAATGGATTGTCCTTCTTTTTTAAAATGAGTAATAATCTTGACTGTAAACCATTGATTTGTTTTGTCGTTCCAGTATGATTTTGGCACAGACCCGGTCACGTCCTTGCTGGATCCTTTAGAAGAGGAACTGCTGAAGACGACACACACTTACTGCGGTAAATCCCACGCCCTGCTCACCAAGAGACTGACGCACAGTCTGGTAAACATCAACAGGAAGGATCCACGTGGACGGTGACAAGAATGAATGGAAAGGAAATGAAAAACAGCACGATGAAGGCCAATAGGAGGACCTTGCCTTTAGTCCGTGTTTGTACAAGCTTGAGAAAGAAGAAAACGAACTCCTGACTGCTCATCCTGAGAGCCAACTGAAGCTCGCCTGCTGTGAACAGACTGGGCTCTTTTTTGACTGATGGTACACAAAACACAACAGCTATAGCTCGGTAAACAAGTTGTTACCTGGCAAACTGACAGAGCTAATGAACGTACCACTTTGATTCTGTAGACAACTAACGAGTGAAGCTTTGAGATTTTTTTTTTTGTGAAGAACAGCTGCGTGAAGCTCAATAAGACAGCTGGGATTGTCTCTGGCTGAGACTAATAACGGTTCACCTCTTGTAAATTGCTTGGAAAAGAGCCTGATGTAAATCCCTGAAATCTACTGTAAGTGCAGCGTGAGCCAGTTGGTCCTGCAGCAAAGGACTGAATTTAACAGATAAATATTTGCTACAGATTTACACATGGATTTTCATTTGCCAAGTGTTTTTTTCTTACAGACTTCTACAATATTTTCAGATTTTACTGACAACAGATTTTTTTTTTCTAACAAGTATCTTCCATGTGTTTGATTACTGACTGAAAGATGTGTCAAAGTTTGGAAGAGTAGCCTTTGACTTTCCATATTGGAGAATTTATTGAATGAATCTTGTGAAACACTCTTATTAAAAGAGATACTTTCTGCACCAGAACTGGACACAAGGCTTTCTGCAGGGTCCAGTTTGGAGAAATGTATGCACTGGAACCACTTTTTCAACTTTCAGCGAACTACTCAACAGTCATTTAACAGAATGTGTGTGGGAAAAGAGAATTTTAAGCAAAGTGATTATGTAAATGAATGCTGACATTGTTCTTCATTAGTTATTTGTAGAGTGGCAGCAGCTGAGTATATGAAATTTTCATCAGTTCATTTTTCTCCCTTAATATTTGTCACTTTTAAAGCCTGCAGATCAGGCTGTGTGATATATTGTGATGGTCACATGCAGAATCCAAATCTGAAAACATCTGATCGCTGTAGAGAAAATGCTTTGTTAGCATTAGCAAAAAATCAGTAATATTAAAATAAGAAATATTAATAGAAACAGAAAATGCAATAGCACTCAGAGAGCACAAACCTCTGTCAAGGCATAATCCAGCTGTACTGATGCTACCATAGACTGTGTATAGAAGTAGATGAAGCAAGTGGGACTCAAAAATGTGGATAATGCAACAAGTGCAATACTCCCAACCACCACTAGATGGTGGGTCCAAAAAACTTTTAAAAATGCCCAAAAATTCTCATTTTCAAGTTAATTCTTCTGATTAGTAATGTGATGGTCCATCTGAAAAAATAATAATCAGTAAGTAGATATTCGGCTTTAAAAAGAGGAAGATTTAGGTCCGTGGTTGCTTGATTGAAAGCTCAGCTCTCCAACTGCACTGGTGCCGAAGTCAGGTTTCATCCATATTGAGCAGTGACCTCAGGCTCAAGGGTCAGACACGCCTCCTCACTCCTCTTTTGATATCCAAATATGGTCATGTATGACTGTGAGCAACCAAGAGTGCGACTTTCAAATGCTGATCTTCTGGCTTCAAAATGTGAGTCCACAAACCAAAGGGTGACATCATGCTTGCCTGGTCCGTTTCTATTTCCAGTCTATGGATGCTGCAGACTGAACACTGCTGCCCTCTTGTGGTAATTAGCAACACTAGCTTGTTAAAACATTTTGCTCCCCCAACCAATATAACAGTATAAAAATTTTCAAGAGAAAAAAAGCACAAATAATAATAGTAATAAGAAACACAATAAATGAAAATGTGAAATAGGTGCCACCACCCATGAGAAAATATCTTTAAATGTCATAAAAACAGATAAGTTTTATTTTGAAGTGGTATGTTTAATGCTGAAAATGTCAAGCTATGAACTCCAGTGTGTTAATGTGTGTGTGAGATAAACTGGAAATGTGAGTTCAAGCAGATGCTACAGTAGCTGTATACATGATCCTGCAGGTGTGCAGGGAAATTGCTGTTGAACACGTGAATAAGCTACAAATTTTCTCCTGATGCCAAAGTAACTGTTTATTTCTGTAATTATGTTTTTCGCACCGCTGAATGTATTTTGTACTCAAAGGATTGAAATCAAAATGTGACAACTGTGAGTGCTCGTGTTGGTTGCAATGTACGGATATCAGCTGTTTATATATCATTGTGTTTTTACATTAAAGATCATTTCAGCTTTTGTACAACAGTGTGTTGTTTTCAACCACCAGAGGGTAGCATTTTTTCATATGTCCACATGTGCCTGGACAAATATGTTTGAAGTGAAATAAATGAGAAGAGGAAGAGTATTTTTTTTAATAGGGGAGGGGATTATTCATAATTTTTGTGATTGAAAAGTAGCAAACAAATTGTAAATTGCTTCATTATTTCACTTGAAGATTTCAGTCCTTTGTTCCACAAGCATGCAACAGTCATATACAAACATCTTGTGTTTTATTTTTCAATTTTTGCCAGTGTACAGCATCTTTGTTGCCTGCAAAGATCTAACTTGAAGAAGATTGATGCTCTGTTTCGAACGCCTCCTTGGACAGATCAATGCACTTTCCAAATAATCTATGAGCAGGCCACCCGACGTGCTACACTATTCCTGTCTCAGCTCTGAGGCGCTCATAAAGTGTAAGTGATGGACCAATAATGCAGCCCTATAGGTGCCTGTTTGTGACACTGTATGGCATTGACTACGTGGAATGAGTTTATGCTTATTCCCATTAGGTTGGGCATACAACTGCCCATTTATGGCTCTGGAGGAAGTTTGATTAATTGCACCTGAAATATCCTGCATTCATCACTATATATCTGTATGAGAGCTTATCAATTACCTTTATTGACCTGTGTGCTTAAATGCAACATGTAACAGGCCGGGTCCCCAGGGAGAGGGAGACAATGGCTCGGACTGAGCAGCATGTTGAAAAATTCAATATCATCCATCCTCCTAGGTTTCATTTTCCCGAAACGGCATGTTTTATGTCGTAATAAATAACTCTTTTTATTCCTTTTGTGCCATCACAGCTGGAAGAGAAACTGTTTAAAATAAATATGTGACTTGAAGCGTTTAGAGTGCAAGATGACAGGGAAATGGGGACATCAGAGAAGAATAATTAAATGTACGCCTGTGTTTGTGATGGGCCAAAAGAGAAATAATGATGAAATAATGAAAGAAAAAAAATCCCTGGTTAGGTTGGTCATTTTTTTGCCGTAGTAAGAGGACAAAATGTTGAAGAGGAGAGATGAGTGCACAGTGGGAGGACAGAGAAAAGGCTGATGGAGTGTGTTAGTGATGAAAGAAAAGAACAAGGCTGTCATAGCCAATATAGCAATTAGGGCACTTTGTGGCTCTAGAGCTCGGTCTTTTGGAGGTTTTTCTTGCCTGAAAACAGAGTTGAACCATAAAAAAATGGTATCATCAAAAGAAAAGTGAAGCAGAGAGAGAGTTACAGAGAAACAAATGTATTTTCAGGCATGTGCACCATTTGATGGAAGCGCAGTGCGAAGCTTTTATTGGTTATATGGGGGAAACCCACGGCTAATATAAAGACAAATACCATAAATGCCTCGAAACACCCACTGAACCGTGGAGAGGAATTTATGGAGGAGCTGCCTTTCTCTCTCACAGGACCTTTTGTTCAGAAGTAATCTGGTCGGATTATGAATTCTAAAATCAGATTAGATTACTTAATCCAGTCTTGGTTTTGATGCAGATCAAACCCTGTATGTGTAGGTTTTTTTTAGTAAGATTATGTTTTACCACTCAGCATGAGGTAAGGTAACGAGACTCAGATCCCACAGTGAGTTAGAAGGTGGTGTCAGCTCTCAACTCAAGGTCATTTGAATGCAGCATGAGAGTAGAAACAGCTCATCATGTTACATTATTGACTCACTGGACTAACAAACCATCCACACTGGAGCAAAACTGTGATGACTGGGAGCTCCTCTCAGACTTTGCTGTTGGATGCTGAGGTGTGTTTTCTGGGGCTGGAAACAACGTTATGAATGTATGAATGCTGGGACAATAAAGCTGAAGCCATAACACCAAGAAAATGATCTGAAAGATGCTCCATAGAAAGAGGGTCCATGGGGGCTTTATTAGACTATCATCATTTTGTCTTCAAGCTGGTCATTGGAGCCCATGTGGTTTGTTTTTAATGGCTTATTATTGGTCTTTTAAATATTAATAAATTATTCATTAAATCTTATTAAAGCAATAGTAGAAATTAAAACCCCCTTTAGAAGTATACCCCATTAGGAGGGATAACTATTTTAATAAGGGCTCCGTGGGCTTTGCTTCTGCTTATAGTTGTCATTTATTGCGAGTGGATGCTTTGAAGTTCTTCATTCATGTGACTTTCCACATAGAAACACAAGACGGTAGCTCTCTCAATTTGACAGCTTAAGTCAAACATACATATCCATAATGCACACATGTTCAAACACACCCGCACATCGATCTCACGCACACTCACACGCTTGCTCCTATACTACGTACGACTCCTGCTCCGCACATTTGAGCGTGTATGTCACACCATACGCGTAGATTGCACAGCAGGGGGTCATTTACATGTAGTAATAGGGTCTACATATCACTGCTGCAGGAGATGAGAGAGAGCGGCACGCCGGCCCAAATGTTCTCCACAAACAGGATGTCATGTTCGCAGCTCCTTATTTACATGTGTGCAACTCCGGGGTACGTTTGATGCCCAGTGAGATGGAAGATGACATCTTTGCTCGCACTGACACCGAATTTGCTTCAGTGATTCACTCATCGAAAGACAGCGAGTGTGATGGGTATTTCAGCAGATTGGTTTATTTACTTCACAGCTTATTTACTGTGTGTGTTTGTCAGGCGCGACACGGCAAATGCCACGGAGCCAAGCCAAATGATGTCTGTCCAGCTCTCTGAGAAATTGTGTTGCTGTCAAGGGAGGCGGCGCTCGGGATTCTCCCACCAACATCAGGCTGTCTGCCAGGCCGTCTTCTTTTTCATCCCGTCATTTTACCCTTACATCCCATGTTCGCCTTTCCTCCTCCTCGTCGACTCCGAAACTCCTATCTTTACACATTATTTCTACAACAATCCACCTTTGAAATCCAACTCAGTTTCTGACCCAGTTTCTCATGCCTGATTTCTTTTTTCTCGCACCCATCGGAGGGCACACAGACTCCCAAACTCTACTGCGAATACAAAAATACCCATTGTGCTCATCAAACGATCTTTTTTTTTTTTCCCTCTGCTGTTCAAGAAATGGCAGCAGAGTGTTTTCAAAGATCGTGTTGCAGAAGTTCTCACCTCTAAACATTTCAAGAGCACCATCCTGAGCCTGCGCCTACCTACGCCGGCCTTTGGGATAGGAGCTTCTTTTGCTTTGTACTCGACCACAGGGGCAGGCACACAGTAAGACTGCTGCAGTAAGGCAAGCATATCCAAGGACAATGACAAGAGATTATTGTCTTTTCAAGTCCGGGGAGGTTGTCAAGAATCTTCTTGGAACAAAACAAGTGGAGTTTTGAAGTGTGTCGAGAAGCTGGATTTGCTAAATATAAAAGGTAGCGACAGTGTCAAAAGATTCTCCACAGATATACGATACAAGGTGACGTTTTTGGATACGTGGGTTTATTTTTAAGACACAGTTGCTTCGTCTATGCTTTGAACAGAGGCTGATTAACCATTAGCTACCTCCCCTGTTGTCATCAAGGATGTACTGAGAGTATTGACTAGTGTTGTAGTACTCAAGATTAGTCTTGGTCTCGAGACAGGTCTTGAGACCACTTTTTAAGGGTCTTAGTCTCGTCTCGGAATCAAAGGCATTTTTTCTTGGTCTTGTCTTGGTCTCGGTCAGGGTGGACTTGGGTTTTTTGACCAAGACCAGTCAAGACCAGACCAGCACTACTGTGATAAGTGAGAAAATAAAATGTAGCTGCTGCCTTCCTGGTGCCATGCTGTCTTTGAGACACCCGCAGTGACATGCCCCCAATACACTGAGAGTGGATGTAGACGACTGGAGATGCTTGGAAAATTATTTTTTGTTGCTGTTGCATTTATGTAAAAGATACTGGTCATTTGTTTCTGTTTTGCTGTGATTTTTCTTTGATATGTACAGTCTTGGTCTTGTATTGGCCTCAACCTCTAAATGTCTTGGTCTTGCCTTGGTCTCGATACTCTCCAGTCTCGATAATGTCTTGGTCTACAACACTACTACTGACAGAGCTGGACATGGAGCTGCCACAGTTTTTCCCGGTGTCCACATCACCTTGGGCCTTAAGAGCATTATTCATCTTTACCAGTATAAAAGAAACGACGCAGCTAAACCACAAATAGCAAACAGGGTCGGTTTGTACCTGGAAAACCTCCTCGTAGAGTAATGTTGAGGCCTTGAAACCTTGAAAACCTTTATTTTCCTCAATGAGAGCTATTTTTATTCAAGTGAGAGGCTGTCAGTATCCCACCCCTAATACATCTGTGGTCCAACGAGGGATGGGCTGAAGTACATCTATCTCATAAAGGTATTTCCCCCCAAAGTGGAGTATTCCTTCCTTTAAGGCGTTGATGTGATTTCACAGACTGCAGCAAACACACAGCGGTAGAAGTTTATTGCTAATAAAAAAATATTCCTAGTGCATTTTCTGCAGAGAATGGCAGCGCCGAGATGCACATTTATATGCACATGCTGCACAATATGCATTCACATACGAAATGCATACACACACATCACACTCACACACGGACCCCATCTGCTCCCCCGCTGTCTATGTATCCCATATAAAACTTAAAGCCAAAGCAGAGGGGGCGCTGAGATAGAGAGGCTGACATCAGAAATGAGAGTGACCCTGCCGCTTTTATATCTCGGCGTACCCTGACCCTCCTCCTCTTTCCCCTGCTGCATCCTCATCGGACAACAATAGATTTCCCATTACCGCTCCCTCCTTCACTCCATCCCTCAATCACTGCTCGACAATATTTACCCCCAGAGTGATCTGATTCAGAAAACATCCCATGCTTGTGTGTGCGGCTCTGTGAATATTTGGTCATAGGTGAAAAAATTGTGTTATGGAAGTATGCATGTGCAGTCATATGTGTGAATCTTTATTGTACTTGGCGCTTATCTTTTCCTTTCTCTCTTTTTTTTTTTACCCAGCTCCCGACACACTCTCTCCTTTCTCACACACACTCATATACACTCTCTCTCTCTGTCCCCTGTGAGCTTTTCAATTAGGTAATTACAGTGGCAGTGAATAGAGCCTGCCTGGACACTGGCGCTCTATTGTAGAAGCACCTGTCCCCCCATAGACAGCAATTACCTGCCAGGCTGGAAGGGAGTTGCAGGCTATTGTCTGTGTGCACAAATTTGTGTGTGTATGTGCATCAGCCACTGTGTGTGTGTGCACCTCTACACAAGCTGGGTATACACTGTATCTATTGCAGGTCTAAAACTCTAAAGACTCCTTTGCGTGTTGTCAAAGATGCCACACCTAATCATATTCAGCAATAGAGGAAGTTTTGGATGTAATTTTGTTTGAGTTCATGCTTACCAACACAATATCAGCATTTTTTTCTTTTTATTATTTATGAATATGTAAATTGTATATGTTTAAATGCCAGGGAAACAGTGAGGGTGTGTGAGCAGCGTGCAGTAGGAGCTGCTCTGCAAGATTTTCTGCCTGCAGGGCGTAGCAGCTCAGAAACCGCTGCCGCCTACAAGCAGCACGTTCAACACATTGTTAAACACTTTGTTGCATTTTAAGCCCTCCCGTGGAGTGAACCAGAGTGGGGTTTCTTCCACTGTGAGCACAGAGTAAGTGGAGAGTTAGATTTGAGAGAAAAATTTGATTTGAGAGAGAATTTGGAGTGATTACAAAATGCTCTGAGCGGGACACAGAAATAGCTGCTTTCCAAATTTACATATACACCTGACCACAAGGGCTGTGCTCAATCATTGTATCAAGTTTTGACTTGATGCTCGGTGACAAAATCATTGGCAAACAATTTGTGTACCACAGAAACTACAAGAGATCATGTTCTTAAATAACACCAAATGATATTCAACTGTTTTATGAGTTTAGATTGTAAACTGTATTTGTGTGTGTATTTGCTTGTATAGATGTGTACACTGCGATTGACACCTCCAGCTTATCAAAAAGTCCAATTACCATATTTTCCGCACTATAAGCTGCACCTAAAAGCCTTTGATTTTATCAAAAACCGACAGTGCGCCTTATAATCCGATGCACCTTATATATGGATCAATATTGGTTAATTGTGGCTACCGTAGTCAGGGGGCGTATACTGTGATTGCACTAACGTTTGATTTACCGTAGTGGTATCAGACTGTTTCTTTTACATGTTTACTGAATCAGGGAAAGGTTCCCTCCACGTTTGTGATGCACTAACTATGTGATAAAAAGTTGCACTACCTGTTGTACCTTGCTGTTGGTAAAAGATAATACTACGTCACTGATGTTACCTCGGGGAAAAAAATAAAACAGCTGTTCATGTAGCTTTGAACTGTGACAAATGGAGTTGGAAATACATTGTTTTCAACGAAGGCGGCACAAATACCAGTAAGAGCTACTGGTACGTATGGTATTGTGAATGCACTAGCTTGTTTTGGAGTGAACGGAGTTGTCAGAACGTTGGTTTGTTTTCTATTAATAAAGTTTGACTGACTGACTTATCTGACTGTTTTGTTGACATTCCCTTTA
>OOFC01034058.1:13038-26784 GCA_900323345.1 Pseudochromis fuscus | reverse complement strand
TTATTTTTGACTCTTCCCGTCACTGTTGCAAACCTCTGAGCTCATTGTCCAAGTTAAAAGTCATTAAAAACCACTGGAGGAGCTCAGTGGGACAGGAGAGACTGAGTGGACCTGCCATGTTGTCCAATAGAGAATGAGAGAGCAAAGAAAATGGACATACAGAGCATCGTGGACCAGTTCTCGGTCAGGCTCCTCATATGTCCTTCACATAGTGGTGAGTAGGTCTGTGGTTCTTCATATTAAAATGTGTTTGTGAACATGTGGCCGCTGTGCCAGTTTTACTGAACTTTGTAGCTACTGATACAGGGTCTGAGTTGAAACAGTTCAAGTTTGTGTCAAAATGATGCGGTCGCTCTCCGTGGTGCTGAACTGCTTTGTTGTTTTATGATTAGTGACCATGTAGCCTCATGTTTTTGTTGTTCTCTTGGTTTGTTAGACTTCATGTCTGTTTGATGGACTTCAAAATGACACAGTCGCTCTCCGTGGTGCTGAAGCTTGTAAGCCTCGCTGTTGCAGGCATGTATATGTTGTAAAATTATCATGTGCTTTATCATTTGGGTTTAAAGGGCCCGGTCATTTGCCCCGCCCATGGCCAGGCTCTGAGGTAAAGCGGGTTGTCCACTTATCTTCAGGTTGGTGGTTTGATTTCCAGCTCTTTCTGTCCACATTTCAAAATGGCATCGGTAGCTAGTGCCTTGCATAGCTGCTCTGTTGCCGTTGGTATGACTGTGTGTGTAGTAAATGACAAAAATTGTGAAGGGTTTTGTAGACCGCTAAGGTCAGAAGGCGCTATAGTTGCAATCCATTTCACAATCTGCCTTTTTTCCAACTTAGGACCCCATTTCATAACCTGTCATACATTTTTATTTCATTCATTAATCTGTTTGCATTCATTTCAGCACCCTGGTTGGTAGGATGTGTTGGTAGTTTGTTCGCACTGTAGCCCATATCAATCCAAAGGTCTGTTTTATAAATCCAATACACCAAATAAACCAGGCTTATTTCAGTAAGTCTGACTCATTATCAGTAGATTTGAAGTTGAGTTAAAGCTCAGACACTGTGGTTGTTGTTACTTTGTTGCTTCACCAGGATTCCTGTGACACTGACCTGATGGAAAGTGATGATTTTACCACTGACTCTCTGACATTCATTATATTATTGACTTTATGCACCATCAGCTAAATTATTTTATTATTTCTTTAATACTGTAAAGCGTCTTTAAACATTGTTAATTATTATTATTAATATTATTATGAAGTAATAGATCATACAGTAATAAATTATAATGTGTAATGTCCACTTTTATGGTATGTGATAGCAAATATTTAGGCTTATGTTACATTAAATAAATCTTATACAAAAACACAAAAATTGTAGAGTTAATATTGCAAGTGACATTGATGTTGTGTCATAACATCATAACATCATCTTTGTGAAAAAACATCAGAGGCACTAAGGGTGAATGAAGCAGATTATAATGACATAAAAACAGGCTGGGTTATAAGACAAATAATAATGCTGTGTAGCATTATCTTACAGTCTTCATGTTATTATTTAAAAATTATTTATTCGTTGGAGTGTTCTTGTTTGGAGATGTATCTGTTATGAATGAAGTATTTTAATAACATTTAGATTTAATGAGGTTCTGTGAAATTGTTGTTTTACTTTGTTGCTATCATAGACTGTTTATGGAAATGGATGAAGTGTGATGTCACCCATTAGTTTGTGGACTGTTTTGAAGCCATCATATTTGAACGTCGCCATGTTGGTCCTTACAACTGCTGTTTGCCATAGAGAATCCATTCAACCCATGTTTGAGAACTCTCCACAATCCTGACTGATTGAACCTGCTTTAAACTGGTGTGCTAGTGACTGCTTGAGGCTGCTAGTGGCTGCTAGTGACTGCTAGTGGCTGCTAGTGACTGCTAGTGACTGCTAGTGGCTGCTAGTGACTGCTAGTGGCTGCTAGGGGCTGCTAGTGGCTGCTAGTGACTGCTAGTGACTGCTAGTGGCTGCTAGTGGCTGCTAGTGACTGATAGTGGCTGCTAGTGACTGCTAGTGGCTGCTAGTGGCTGCTAGTGACTGATAGTGGCTGCTAGTGGCTGCTAGCAGCGGTTAATGTTCTTCCATCAAAGGAAATGCTGATTTAACTGTTATATCTCTACACTGACTTATCACTTCACAGGCAGTTTCTTTAATCTCATCCACTCCTGTTGCCATATTTGTGATAATTGTATCTCAGTTTCTCTGGCTCTGACACAAAAAAGATGATTTCCACATTTCTTAATCCTGCCTCAAAGCTCTGGATGTTTCTTACATCTGGATAAACAGTTTGCATATAACCAAACTCATTGAAAAAATCCTTCCTGTCGGGTGGAGATAGACGGAAGCCCTAAAAGGACATGGTTAACTATATTTTTATTATCTTGTTATCATGAGAAAACAAAGTTTGTTTTCTCATGATAATGAGAAAAATAACTCGAGACTTTCGAAACTTTCTCGTTATCATGGGAAAACGGGGAAAATAAAAATATAGTAAACCATGTCCTTTTAGGGTTTCCATAGAGATACCAGCAGAAACACTGTACTACATTGTACTACTAACTGACTCTCTCTGAGCTCATAATCTGGAGTTTGAAAAGCTCTTCAGAGGTAGCTAGTTAGTAAGACCTTCTCCCATTTTACCAAAATATTGCGGTTGAAGCCTCGTGAGCTTTAACTTTCAGCTGAGAGATCCAGTGATATCATGAAGGCTCCTGGCAGCTGAGTGCTGGAGTTATGTGAAGTTCATCCAGTAAGAATTTTTAATTTTTTTGCAAATACATTGTCTTTGAACTCCAGGATTTTTTTTAAATTTAATTTTATTCTTTTACACAGAGGATATCTCTCTGAAGAAAATAATTTTCACCAAATGACTCTGTATTTGAAGTCTGTCCTTCATGTAAGTGCACATCAAAAGTGCGACGGGACCAGAACCAGGTCTTGGTTTTCACCGAGCTCTCTGATATCAGAAATTAGTCTTAGTTAGGTTCCTACAGCAGCTGCATTCTTTCTATTTTTGATTCCTTTATTTGTTATACAACCTGTAGTAAAACCAGGAAACTCAGTGTCACTGTGGGCCTCAGTCAGGCTCTGCAGATCCTCTTTGTAGGTCCACAACACAGGAACCGTGAGGGAGTGTGTTTGAACAGATGTGAGGAGGTTTTGCTTTTGTCTGTTATCTGCCTGTGCAGCACCAGCTGTCTTAGTGCTGTTTGGACCAAAAAGAAAGTACTAATATAAACATGAATAAATTACTTTGAATAAATTAAAAAATACTGCAGTTTTCTGATATTTCAGATTCGTCAAAGGAAGGTAAAATTCAGGAGCTAGACACAGCATGTACTTGGTTAAGATGATCGGTGAAGATGCTGGTCATGGATTGAAACAAACTCAGAGTTATGTTGGGAACACACGACTGCCGGGCTGGTGATACATGTGATGTAGGTGTGATGGGTCCAGACCGTCTGGGTGTGTTCCTGTCTGTTGTAGTCAAGACTGCACCAACCGAGACCAAGACATTATTGAGACTAGAGAGTATCGAGACCGAGACAAGACGAGACTGTAAATCGAAGAAAAATCACAACAAAACAGAACAAAATGACCAGGATCTTTTTTTTTTTTTTAAATAAAGTTTCCTTTTAAATAAATGCAACAATAAAAATCTGCTGTTTTACAGTGGCAGGAAACAGCTAATCATCAAATCTTTGACAATGGCTTCACTGATGACTTGCTGCCTTGGGGAATGGAGACTGTAGATCTGCACTTTCTGGGCAAACGATGTTATATTTGGCTGTGTAGCATCTGCCTGGTGACCAGCCTTGTTCTCCAGGGACCTGAAATTGAGGAGAAATTACCATGAAGTTCCACCAATACAAGTGTGAACCTCGTGCAAACAAGCAGCAAATTATAGAAGCCAGACAAACATCATTCAACATTACATACTCCATATGTATTCACATGTTTTTAAATAATAAAATAAACTTTCATTTTGAATTACTGCTTTTAAACCATCTTTAATTTTTTAGCATTACTCTTACTGTTGTTATTGTCTTGAAATATCCTTTTTAATGTTTTTTGAAACAATACTTTATATCAAACAAATCTGATGAACCACACTGATTCAGTGTTGTTGACTTTGAACTAGCTAGCACAGCGTTAGCTTTGTGGCTCATTGCTGAAGCAAACGATCGACTTTCTGCAGCCAAAGCACCAACATGGAGGACGCTGTAGAGCAGAAATATGTGTCATTGGTCACATCTGAAGTTCAGCCCATTTACTGTTGTAGTGAACAACGTTTCCATTGCATAAGAAGCTCCCCAGTAACACCTGAGGGCTCGACTAATACCTGGTGCATTCATTGTTTGTTATTCTGTTATCTTGCTTTTGACAATGCTACACAAGCTAACTTGGCTGTAACATAAAGTCGGTCTCTGAACGTCAGCAAAAAACCATCGTGGGAAGAAAAGAGTTTATTTTCACTCAATGTCTGAGGATGGTGTGTTGAAATTTTCAGATTAATTTTCCCAGTGTAGCTAATTTAACGATTAATTTACCTGTCCTTATGCTTCCTCTCAATGTGCCGATAACAGTTTGATGTTGTCTCAGCAGTTTCAGTGAGTTGTGCACCACAGAGTTTGCACACTGCAGAGTGTCGTCAATCGCATGTTGTTTTGCAGATGAAATGCAAATGATTTTAGAAACCAAACCTGATGATTGCTGAACCTGCCGACTTTTTTAAATTCTTGTTTCTCGGTGGCGCAGCGTCTCCAGTTGTCTTCCTCCAGACTGTGTGCAGGGGCTGTGTCACAGCTGAGTGACACTGAGAAGGCAGCTGCTGCTTTTTACTTTTCTCACTTGGTAGTACTGACCTGGTCTCAACTGGTCTTGATCAAAAATCCAGAGTCCACTCCTCCCAAGACCGAGACAAGAACGAGTAAAAATGCCTTAGATTCTGAGACCGAGACCCTTAAAAAGTGAGACGGATCTCGAGCACTACAACACTGATGGTCAGTGTTTACAGTCAGCAGATAAACGAATACAGCGTGTGCTGTGTCGCTGCTGCTTCATAAAGATTGTTTCAAAGATGTTTAATATTTGAGACTGAAGTTGGTGAAGGACGACCGTGCAGACAAACCATCAACAGCTGCAAGAAGAGTAATGATGAGTGAAAAACAACAGTTAGTTGTTAGTTAGAGTCAGACAGCTGCAGCAGGGATCACTGGGATCACTGTGTTGGGATAACACGCTCAGTAAACAGAATAATGTTTCATCCATGCAGCACAGATTGTAGCTACCATTCATTCAGTTTACACAACAATCACAACCAGCATTGTTTTAAATGAATGGTAGCCACTACATAGTTTAAATGATATAAATCACTGGGAGAGAAATATGTGTATTTTGATTATAACAAGAGTTTATATTGAACAAGAAAACTTTTTTCAGTGAAAGCTCGGAGACAGATAGTCGTACTGAGTAAGCGAAGCCCTGTTCACACTTGGTTGGTTTTATGCATCTCAGGACATTGGATCACTAGTGGACAGCGCTAAATATAAGTGTGAACGATCACAAAGCTGATTGAGACCTGGTCACTCAGTCCACATGTGAAGGTGAGCTGGGATGCATGTGACCACATAGTGTGAACACTAATGCGTCCTGTGTAAAGACGTAACAGGAAACGCTGCTGCTGTTCTTGTGTTCAGTCTCTTCAAGCTCTGCTCATTAACAGCTCATCAGCAGCTGTCCTCTCACCTCAAACAGTGTGAACAGCTCGTACATGTACAAAGTTCCTCAATCCTTTTACCTCCTCCTCTGTTTTAGCTAACTCTGCAGGTGTAAATACAGACAAGTCTCAACTGTCCACTTGTGATCAGATCACCTGAAACACATGAAACAACCAAGTGTGAACACACACTAAAGGAGGCTGGTGAGAAGATGTAGAGCATCACATGAGAGACTCAACAAACACTGACATCTACGGTCTGTGTTATAAAGTGGAAACAAGCTACAAGTGGGATTTGTTGGGAGGTGGAAGTGTTGGTGTCGCCGACTGGTCGTCCTCAGAGGTGTTGTGCAGGTTTGTGCTTCTCAGACGATCAAAGTTGAGAATCTGCTCAGGTTGATGGAAACAATTAGAAGTTTTTGCTCGGTCCATGTGAGAAGGTTTCAGCAGGTTGTTCAGTGTGTTTACAACTTCTACACTGGGCTATATATAAATTTACAGTCATATTCTTTCCTCCAGCAGTATTCACTTGTCAGGAAAAAATATACGTTGTGTTCAGATGCCTGTGCAAATGACCAAGGCGGCTGTTTTTCCTTTAAAAGGCATCAGGGAAAGAAAACTATGAAGTGAAACACTGCAAAGCAATGACCACTTTGATGAGGCCAGAAGAAGTCAGGTTCATTTTGAAACATGTTGTATTTCTTTGTGTGCAAACGAGCAAAGGTTCAAGGATTCAGTTTTTGTTGCAAACTGAATACAGGGAGGTGGTCTGAGGAGACGGGGGAACAATAGGACAGACTTCTATACACAGATGATCCACTATTAAAGTGCAGGTGAAGCATCAATAGAAGAAGTGCTGCTGTATAGTGAATGAGTTCCTATTATATGCAGAGTGTGATGATAATAACCGAGCAGAGAGCAGGCTGGAAAGGCAGATTGATGTGGTAATGATGCCGAGCGGCTTACAGACTCTCAGCCAGGCTTTAGGCAGAGTCGGGTCCATCACTGGGAACAATGGCTGGTGAATCCTGCTCAGTGTCAGGCCTCCTGTACTCCTTTATCTGTTTCAGGGTGAGCTGGCTTCAAATCTAAAAACTCACCCATCATCCAGTGTTTTTATTTTGCTGTGATCTGTCCCAGTCCTCAGCACATGCAGGCAGATCAAGAGAGGAAGAGTTTTACAAACATGACCTAAAAATCAGCACACACCCTTTTTATACAAATAACTTTGTTGAAATAAGTTAATTTATTGAGGATGTTTTCACTAGAGAACAATGTGTGATAAAATCTTTATTCTCATTCTTCATTTCAACTCTTTATTTCTAACCTATACCTTTAGCACAATGTTATTATTATGTACTTAATTTACCACCTGTGCATTATATTAAAATATATTATAATATATATTTTATTTTAGCTTCATAATGAATTAATTAGATTAATTGAAATTAATGAAATTTATAAATTAGAGTTTCATTCAGGCTGTTTTTATTAAATTAGACCCAGCTAACACTGGCTCGTTGATGCTCTGCTTACCCTCGGTATCACCAGACTGAAAATATTATGAATTATTATGTTATTATTTGACATGTCACCAAATCCTGATTGGGTATTTGAAATTGAAAACATTGTTTTATTGTTGTCTGAGGTTTTTGACGTCACTCTGTGTATTTCCTCCGTCCTCAGCAGACACACTGAGGAGAGGGGTGTGTGCAGCTGTGCTGGAGGGAGAGGCTGCTGCAGGCCACACACACATTGTTTTATTCATTTATTTGATCGTACAGATGTACAGCTGTGATACCATCCAGTACCATCCAACTGCCACCAGTAAACAGACTGGAGCTACAGCTGCTGGGCTCTCGAACACAACGCAGACTAATGTGCTAACGGATGTGACACCGCTTTCAACAACTTTAGGATTAAGAACCAGGCACACCCGTTACCTTGGTAACAGCTGCTAACACTATGTTTATCCTCCATAGGGTTTTTAAAAGTGTGTATCCATCTCCTGTTCTGACTGGAAACAGAATATAAAGATACACCACATGACAGCAACACAGTCTGGGAGGTGTAACCTGTGAAAATCAACACATTTTAACCACACTGCTGCCACATAAGGAGCAAATGTTGAAAACTAATAGAGACGACTAAAATTGCTCCCTGACATTCAAGCTTGTAGAATAATTAATGTGGCAGAATGAACTGTGAAGTTTGTGGGCATAAGCATAAGTCTGTGGGAGGAAAAAAACCCTGGACGTCTGGCAGAGACGCCTCAATAAACTAGTTTAAGGAGCACAAACTGTTACACTTCAAGAGAAAACAGCTTTCTGAAGTAGGATGAAATATATTTGATACATAAACTGTTTATAGAAGTGGACAAAACAAGTGGAGCTCAAAAATGAGGTCAGTGCAGAAGTGCAACACACCTGACGACCACTAGGTGCTGCTCCAACTGACTGCAATTCAAAAATCCTATATTCAGTCAATACATTTGTTCCACAAGTCATCCTGATGTCATCAGATAAAGTCAACTCTTCTTCTCAGTGATCTGGTGGGAGGAGTTAGGGGTGGGGCTAGTCTGATTGACAGCTCAAAGTAACAGCAAACAACAACTGCAGCTTGAGACCTGCAATGAAGTCCAATCTCACACACATTGGACGGTGACCTTGGGTTCAAAGGTCAGATCCGCCTCCTCACTCCTCCCATCATATCCAAATATGGTCACTTCTGGCTCCAATCAAGCAACATTCAAACATCAACCTCCTGTCTTCAGTACACGAGTCCATAAACCAGCGGTGATGTCACGCTTGCTTCGTCCATTTGTCTGAACAGTCTGTGATTGAGACAGAAGATCCTGTTGATTATTGTTGCCAATATTTCATACTGTATTATATCATCTATCGTTGTGGTTTAGCAGCTCTGCCACACTGCATTTACATCATGTTCAAAGTGAGTTTCAAAATGTTGCATGCACCTCTTCCATGTAAAACTCTTCAGTCCAGCACCACTGTGAACCTCAACCTCAACAGGAAGTCAGCATTTGAATGACTTCTCCGACAGCCATTAGTTCTTTACAGTAACTCTTCAGCTCAGGGCTAAGCTGTTGTATTGGATTACATTTGATTTTACTGCTCCACCTATTAAAGTGTTTACTGAGTGCCTGTGGTTTCCTGGATGTTGGGGAGTGTTTTACTGAAGGCAGAACTAACAAATGAGGCTCGGCCTCATCATATGTTATACACCATCAGCCACTAAACACAAGAAGGATTTTCCGGTGCAGTTTATTATCATGTTACATCATTTGTTGGCTTGTGAAGTTCTTCAAACTTCAAACTGTGATGTGTGATTTTCAGACTCTGAGCAGAGTTAGCTCTGACCTGGACCGAACACTGGAGTCATCTGTTCCTCTAAGAGTCAGTGCTGGACAGTTCACCACAACCCACATCTGTAAAGTATCAAAGCTTAATTCTAACTTTGAAAATAGCAGCAGACAGAACAATCCCTGCACAGACTTCACCAGATACATTAGTCTGAAGCTTCTTCACCAAGAAGCTGTTGACACCAAAGACTTTGAGGTTGAACTGTTTGGTCAAACAAGAATAAGAACATGAATAATTCAGCTTCCAGCCAACAGGCCCATGTCCAGTTTTCTATGATGTGTAACACCATATGATATAGTTATAAGCACGAGGAATACATTCATTTATATGGAGTTCACTGGCACTGACCTGCGTTATGAGCTGCCCTGGACTCTGCAGGAGGAGGTTGTGGTGGATGACGGGCGGATGAAACACTCTCACACCAAAGACCAGACAACACATCCAGACTCCAGCCACCACTTTGTTTGAGATGAGGGAAACATGGGGATTTGTCCGTCCTTCTCTGTCCTTAACAAAGCGCTGCAGTGTCTAAATATACCTAGAAAGTGGACATTTTACTACAAAGATTAGTTTTACGAACCTGACCTGAAACACAGAAGGATGTGCAGTGTTATCTTCATTCAGTCGTGTGTTTTTGGTGTCAAGCCAAAGGCCACAATAGATATTTTAGTGCAGGTCTGTTAGAGTCAAATACATGTAAATGAGCCACAGAAACCACTTTGAAATGAATCATTCTGGGAAAAGCATTTTGAACACGGCCCAGCATCAGTACTTGCAGGACTGTTGATGGGTGGGTTCACTAATCCTAACATACAATCCTAAAAACCTGTTTCTGAGGTCCTGGATGGCAGCTTTTTTCTTTTCTTCTCTTGTCACGGACAATTGCTGTTTGTGGAGTAACCACTCTGAATTAATGAGCTGTAAGCTGAGAGATCTGCTGCTGTCTGTTGTAATACAGCACTGCCAATGGACACGGGGGGAGGGGATGGTGGCGAGGGTCTTACTGGCGATGGTGAGGCTGCTGCTCTGAATTTGTGCTGCAGCTCTGGAGATCCTGGATGAGTTGTCATTTTACTGTATGCTATTTCAGCTGTGTGAGAGGTTTTCTGTCTGTCTGGACCTGCCGGGTTCGTATTAGCTATATGAGCCTGATCTGAGGGGAAATAAATTATAGCAGAGTGCATGGAAGAAAGGCGAGAGGCTATTGTTAGAGACAAGCTTTTATTTCTAATTTCACCTCTTTTCTGAGTATTTCTGATCTGATTTCAATAAGAAGCCTTCACTTTTTATATCTGCTTCTCTATGTTGCTGTTACCATCTGCTGTCTAGCATGTATGTATAGTTTATAGATGTGATAGATCAAAAGGTCACTTAATGTCTTTTTCAGAAACACAGTGAACTCAGCATCTTCTGAGAACTATGTCGTCCAGAGTTGGAACAAAAGCCTTTTGTTGTGAAACAGCAGCAGGAAGTTTCATTGACAACATGACAACATGTGTTGGGACAATGGGCGTCACTCTTAAACCACATTCATGTTACTGAGAAGATCTGAACATCCACCACTCATATGTTGAATTTGTTCGTAGACAAGAAGGAAATCTAAAAACACCCTGAAGCTGTCTGACATACACTTGAACACACCTCTCTGTTCACTTCCTGTGACATCACAGTCTGAAAACACAGATATAAACACTTCATGGATCTGATGGAGAACATAAGAGATTTAAGGTTTTTTATTTTTACAAAAAGGTTTAGTGAAGAAGGTCCAATGTGAGCTGATGACATAGTGGAAATGAAAAGTGTTTTCATTTATTCATTTAAATGAAAACATAAAAACATCCCTGCTAAAACAGACTGGTTTACATATTGTGACCACTAATCAAAGTACATTAAGAAAAACAACATCCACTGTACATTTGGCACGATGACTTTATTTTAAGTGGGAAAACTGATTGCTTCAGTAAAGCTGAAGTAAACTTGAGTTTGATAAGTCAGAACAACTTGTTTCTGTTGCAGACACAGAGCGAACAGGTTTAAATCAACCAAAACTCCAACTGAGGCCATAAAAAAGGCACAAAAGTCCAAAGGTGAGGCAGACTGGGGAAGCAGGTCTGGGGGGCGGCGTGGAGGTGGGTCAGACAGACGGGGTCGTGGTGAAGAACCTCAGGAGGTCCAGCAGGTGGCAGTCAGTGAGGTCCCAGCATCAAGCAGGAAGCCCTCGGTGGGGAAGGTAAAGACCCTCAGGGCGGCGGACTGGGTGATGGAGACCCTCCAGTCTCTCCAAGTCTGGGGCCAGCTTCAAGTTACTTCAACAAATACTTTGAGTTAGTTCAACCTTTTCAATCCCAATGAGTTACTTCTTTAAACTAAGTGTTGATAAAAATTGAGCTGAGTCTACTTTCAATTTTTTATTAAAGTTATTATTAGATTTTACACCGTACAGTAAAATGAATGAACCATCATGACAGTGTGTGAAACATTTGACATCTTTCAAAAGTGGATAAAGTGATTCTGTCCCTTTGGGAGGAGTCCTGACACTGTTCACTCTGCTGCACCTTGTTGGTAATGTTGATAATGTAATGAGTAATGTGAGTACAGACTCTGCTGCACGTCCCCCTGGTCCACTGTGTTGCAGACAGTTACAGGTGATTCCCATGGAAAAGCTCAGTGCAGGACTCACACATGCAGATCTCAGTCTGGTGCACCAAGATGATGGACCTCTGTTATTATCTGTCTATTATTCTGTAACCAGCCTGATAGTGAGCAGCCTCCTCAAAGCTCCAGCCTGCAGGAACTTAACTGCTTTACATTCAGATAATGTATCCATTTAAAAATCACAGTGCAATAATCTGGCAGCTGGAGAACTAAGAAGAGAATAAAAACAACCAAGTACAAAACACAGGAATGTTACTTGATTACAATACAGTTTGAATCTTACAGAAACTCTTGTACCAATATTTGGATTTTTAAAGTGTAAATTACAGAACCAATGCTTCATTTGAATTCTCCGGTACATTTGAAAGTAAATTTACAGCTTTACATGAACAGTTTCACTAAATATATATTTGCATTTGTATTATTACATATTAGTCATATGTCAGGTCGTCTTGGTCTCTGCAGAACCAGGACTTAGGGGGGACAGGACGAATGAATCAGAGACAGAGGAGAGGAAAAGGAGGAAGGAGCTGTGGGAGGGAAGAGGAAGAGGAGGATGAGTGAGTGGAAGTGCTTAAACAGGGGTGGTGATTAGGAGGAGGCAGACAGGATGGGAGGCCCGGCTATTACAAGAAACAAAGAAATTTCCACTAAATGAGCCATTTGTTTTCCAGTTATCAGTGCTGAGAGTAAATATTGGCTTGTTGGTGTGGGAGCTGCTCTCTGAGGCTAATAACTGCCAATTAAAACCCAACAGCACCAAGCCATGGTTAAACAAATAATGTCACACAAGGCATATGGTTACTCTTTAACAGAGCTTTCACCGGGGACGGGGATGGCAACCGGTTTTTAAGGCCTCTGAAATAATCCACAAGCTTTTTTCTTTGTGTTGAAAGTGCTGACAGATGGTTTCTGAGTTAAAGTAGCTTCACCACAAACATGTTTTTATTTGCATCTAGCACCTGCACATCATTTGAACAGGCCTCAAATCCAAGCCCGCAGCATACTGTACAAGTTAATCCTTTAATCCACATTGTGAGCTCAGAAATCCCTCCACCAACAAGATGTGGAAACATCCTCTGCCACATGAGCTTATGTCTTGACTGTGGTGCGATGCAGCCAGCGGAGGCGGCGCCCGGGTAACCTGGAGATGACCGCATTTGGAAGCAGTTAAGAGGCCGTGCAGGTTAAGGCAGCTGTGATGGGATTTATCCCTCGCGGGCATCTTTTTGCTGCCGGAGGTTTGTGGGTTTGAAGAGGAGGCCGACAGAGAGCCCCCTCCCCAAACAACAGGCTGCTGCTCTCATTAGTGGACTGACTGCTGTCCTGCACAAACAGACACATGCTCAGTGTCTCCACAGCTCAACCCAGAAGACACATAAATATGTTCTGTCAAAGTTCACAGCCCCTGAAAAACACAATAATGGTAAATGGAGTACATTTATATAGTGCTTTCATGACCTTTCATGACCTTTCATGACCTTAGCTGGGTCCCAAAGCACTTTACAAGGCATCTCATTCACCCATTCACACACACTCACACACTCACACCAATGGCTATCGAGCTGCCATGCAAGGCGCTAGCTACCATTGGGCAACGTAGGGTTCAGTGTCTTGCCCAAGCACACTTTGACATGTGGAACCGGGGATCGAACAAACAACCTTACGATTCACAGGCGACCCACTCTACCAGCTGAGCCACAGTTGCCGGCAATAACTAAAGAAACATTTAAATTGAGTTCAAAATTCATAAATTTATCACATAAATTCACAAATATTTACCTTTTCTTATTGATTATGCAGTTTATAATATATGTGGAGATATTATTAACTGTAAAGGTGTAATTTTTATACTGTAAAAAATCTATGGATGTGCAATTTATAAAAAATATGATATGATATATAAATATATTACATAAAAATAAAAAAAGTTATGATTTCACAAAT
>OOFC01034058.1:0-13018 GCA_900323345.1 Pseudochromis fuscus | reverse complement strand
TTTCAAAATTATTTCAAGGATGCTGTTGAATTAAAGGTTATCACAGATTTTGTCAGGAAAAGTGGGAGAAAACAGGACCCAAAATGGAGATCTTTAAGGAAAACAAAAAGGTTTTTAATGAAAGAAGAAAACTAAAGGTGCTGCACAAAAATGGCAGGAAAAATACAAACAAATTCAAATCTAAAACACTTGGAAACTGGAAAACTTCAAAAACCCAAGAAAAAAACAAAACCCTGGAGCAAAACAACAAGTAGGGATCACAGGAAGTTAAATACACTGGGTAACGAGGGTCAATTCAACACAGGTGGAGAGGACAATCAGGGAGGGCTGTGCAGACGAGACAATCAACACAGGTGTGACCAAAACAACAGGAAACAACTAGAAACCCGGGGAAGAGACAAAATAAAACAGGAAACAGAAAGCACTGAACACATGCGGAACATGAAACACCAAAATAAAAGCACATGACACACAGAACAATCACAAGACAATAATAAATCACAAAACTAAACACAAGAACCCAGGAACAGACAAACTAGTGCTACACATGATAGTTTTTAATATTTGACACCAGTGTTGGTTCTGTAGTTGACAGATATCCTGTATAGCGGAAGTTTTCACAATAAGAGTTTTTCATTAATATTTCATTGAACATTAAAGAGCGTGAAAAGGCTTTGTGATGATGTCATCCCTTCTTGTTTTGGTTTCAACAGTGTGGAAGGTTTATCCAGCCACTCGCCTCCTTTAGCTTCATGTCACGGTGCAGTGATAAGTATAATTACAAGTTGACGTGTGTTTGTTCAGTACAGACATGTGTGCACAGCTTGTACATGTTGTATGTTGCAGCCATTTTGCTTTAGTTGAAACAGGCCAGTGAACGGCTCAGAGCAGCAAATGAGATGATTGTCCTCCGACAAACTGCACACATCATATAAAGAGCTGCGGGGTCAGAAAGCGAGGCACATCTCTTTTGATGAATGTGCCTTTGGCGGTAATGATGGCTGGAGCCGGGAGATAAATTGAATTGCGGGCCAACGCAGCGGATATATACAGTGAGGGAGGAACAGAGTGGGTGTTCTTTCCTTTTTATCAGATGGGTTTTAGCCATTAGAGCTGCGGCCGAGTCGGCAGCCGCTGAAAGCCTCTAACAGGCCGCGATGGAGCAGAGACAACACTCTGGGAAGCACTGTGAGCGCTCAATCAATCACACCATGAGTACAGAGAAGAGGAATCAATAGTGATTTCAGTAATCAATGAGAGGGTCAGTTCACCCAAATTACAAACTGCTTGAACAGGAGCATCTCCCAGAAAGACTGTGTGTTACTGTTGCTCTGCAAACAGCAACATTGTCATTACTTCAAAGGAAAGTCTGAAATGAACAACATCAGGAAAACTGTTTACACAGCAAATAAGTTTAGTGATGGGAAAAGTCTTCGTGACAAAAACTCCAAAACCAAATGTATGGATAGTGACTGAGGGAACAGAAACTTTTCTTTTATTGGCCTGCATTATTTTTTATGGCTGTGGGCGGGATTCAAACCCAGGCCGCTGCATGTTGGGGACTACAGCCCACGGGTCATGGGTCGCCCGCTCAGCACACTGAGCGATCCGGGCGTCCAACAGGAGATTTTCAAAACAGAAAAACCACAATCTGCTGCTAGACTAAGAAGATAAACTACGAACATGAGGACAGTCAAACCCACAGGCTGTGGATAGAGTGAATGCAGCTAACGTGAGAAGAGTTTGGTGTTTGAACATCGACATGTTGGTTTTTGGAACCAGAAGTGACCGTATTTGGATATGAAGGGAGGAGTCAGGAGGCGGGTCTGACATCTGAACCGAGGACACTCTCCAAAGTGTATAACACTCGAGTCCTGGCCTGGTATCATTGGAGACCAGAGGCGTCAGTCAGACTAACGATGCTCTGAAATATCCTTCTTTTTGAAGCCTATAATCTACTGAATGATGAAATGATTTTTAAACGGCTTCACTTTCAACACCTGGTTGCTGTGTCCCTTTCTATACAACCTCTGACCAAACCTTGGCTGAAAGAAAAACACCAACAAGTCAACAACAATTACAATTTTGCTGTAAAAGCCAAAACAAGCCCAGTAGCTGCTGCAGCACTAACACGATGCCGTGCTCCTCCATTGTTACTGTTGTTGTCGGGGGTTGCGTGCGCGGGTTAACGGCCAGAGGTGGAGCTGCAGCGGCATCATTTCAGGGGATTACATGTTCGCCGTCCACATGGAGATGCAGTGGGTGGCGTCTTCTGACTTTCCCACTCTAGGACCCGTTTTCAAAAAGTATCGTGTTTGGCTCCCAAAATGCCGTCTCCGTGTGGGCGGGGCCTAAGCTGCCTTCTGGTCCACTGACAGTGACTGGACCCAATCACCTGCTTCAGGTGAGAGGGGGAAGGTGAAGGTAACAGCGTCCCTGTGGTGATCAGAGACTTCTCAGAGGTCCAGCAGAGTCCAGGAGCAGCATCTGAGGTCTCTGTCCAGAAGCTGCTGAGATGCTGTGTTCAACCCTCAGGCTCCCACACTTACTGCTTTATCTTGTTTTTCATAAACATCACAACATAACAAAATATAAACCAACATGAGTCTTTCCAGTTTGTAGAGCGTGTACACTGTGAAGCTCCTACAGCTCTAGTTTTCATGCACTAAACAGTTTGCATGCCTGTCATATTATATAGACCAGGGGTCCCCAACCTTTTTTGCACCACCGACTGGTTTAATGTCGGCATTATTTCACAGACCACCTTCAAGATGTGGCAGATAATTACAGCAAAAATAAAATAACACGACCGGCATAAAAATGAATCCTCTAACACTGAGCATATCACTGGCGATACAGAGTGATTAGCATAAACCAATTTACTGTAATTCCTCAGCCATTTGTGCTAGCAACGTGATTCCAGCTGATTCTGAAAGCTGACCAGTGGAGTGTTTCGTATATATTATGTACATTACGGCAGTTATGCAGGGGAATGGAGTCATGCCATGATGTGCGGCGCTCTGTACATATTACCTACATTACGATAGTGTACAGAAGCTCCGCTGACGGCTTTCAGAATCAGCTGGAATCAAATGGCTGAGGAATCACGGTGATTTGACGGACACGTCACTTCCTGTCGGCAGCTAAATGTTGGGGGTAAAAGGGTTAATTTGGGCTTTTCCCCTTTGTAAAGAAGGTCTCCATAGCCTTTTTTTTTTTTTTGCTAGTTTGCAGGCATATTTTTTGGATAATATATCTGACACGTTGTATCATATGACCAAGACCATGCCCCCAATGTCCCTGAGGGTTCTCCCAAGGGATTAATAAAGTATCCATCAGTCTAAGACAAGTGTATTGACCTGTCAAGAGGCACAGGTAAAAGGTAAGTCGGAGAGAATCTGGTCATTTTTCAAAATAAAACGTCTTTCAGACTCTAATAGTCAATACAGTGGAAATGATATGAATTATTTAGTCTTTCTGTGCAACCTGGTAACAAACCACGGACCGGTACTGGTCCACGGGCCGGTGGTTGGGGGCCACTGATATTGACGATTATCTCAAGTCAGAGAAAATGAAACATACTTTATATGTTGGCTCATTTAAAACAGCTGGAAAATCAGAGTGAACTGAGAAAATTGCATGAAGGTAACAGTCCTCATACTCTTGTCAAATAAGTAGGCAATAAGATCTGTGTCTTATCAAACTGGAGCAGTGGGTGGTCCTCGCTGTGTTTTCCATTAAAGGCACCCTGGTAGCACTGAATCCACAGCAGAGCATCTTTCACAGTGAAAAACCCAAATGTTCTCCATTTCCAGTTTGAAGCCAGCTGCAGTTTGCCTCCTGCTGCCTCCTGCTGCTGCTTCATGTGCTCCTCTCCATCTGCTTTGTTGGATTACACAGCCAAGCTTTCTGACATACTGTGCATGTTTGGGCGCTACGTTAGCTAGCATAGGACCCAGGAACAGCTGAGCTAACAGTGCTGCCAGGTTAGCGGTGGTCTCCTGCCATTTCATTAAGTAGCAATTATTTAGACAATCAGGAAAAAGTGCAAATAGAATTAAAAAGGCTGCTCGCTCCTGTGACAGTGTGTAGGTCTAATCTGTCTCAATAGATTATCCTGCACCAGTTCAATATTTAAACCATCACATCAGCTTCAGACGCTCCCTGTGTCTGTAGTCTGCACTGCCATCTTGTGTATGTATGATAAAGATGTGAAGTGTTTCAGGAATTATGTGTATTTGCTGCATTATCATATTATTATTTTCTGCTATGTCCATGCTGTTTAAAGTTTACACGAGGCTCTCAATGAACAGTATTTATTGGATGATGAGAATGAACAAAGGAAGTATTTTGGTGGACAGACTCTGATGAGGACATGGCAGGGTGAGAGGACCGGACTCATCTGGAGTCTGGATGCTGATGGTGGTGGACCAGGAGGAAGGAGGACTTGATCAGGATCAGGTGGACATGAGGAGGAGGAGGAGGGTTGTGATTGGATTGTGTGAAAGGCAGAATTACAAGTGGTAATGAGTTTAAAAAGGAAGTGGAAAGGTGGTGATTGGCTTGGAGAACACAGACCAGAAGATGAAGTGATGTGGAAATTTTGACGTGGGAAAGCTGAGGTGATGTAGAGATGATGCAGACCAGTAGATCAGTATCAGTGGACTTCATCATAACACTGAATCTGCAGCGAGGGGAAACGAACCAGAGTTTACTCAAATGCAAAGAAAACAAGTGTCGATCAAACTGCTGAGGGGGAGCTGGCTCATATGTTTTACACCTGTTGCAAACTGGGAACATGTGACACCTGAAGCAAGGCGTTCAGTTTACACTTCCAGGTCAGTCCTATTGGCTTTGCCACCTTCATGATTCCCACTGGAATGAATGGAAATCACCACCACCACCACCACTGTGACTCAATGGTTTATTGTTGTGTTTGAAATGAGAAAAAATGAAATATGCCACCAGGGGATCGCTGCAGAAATTCAACATGATCTGGACCCAGTGATGATGAATCAGTTTACACCAGAGGAACATGATAGAAATAGAAGTGTAACAAATGTTTATGAGTATTTAAATATACATGTATGAGAGTGTGAGGACTTGTGCTGATGGGAGTTTTGTTACATTCACTTTAGAAGAAAGATACAGTTGAAAAGGCTTTTTGCTTTGTCTCCAGTTTTACAACAGTATTTGTCTGACACAAGATGTAATTACATGAGTCTTCCATTACCTGCAATATTGCAATATTTCCCTAATGCATAACTTTTTTGGTTTGCTCTTTTGTACGTGTGTGTGTGTTCTCCCAGCTTGCTGTTTATAAAGGATAAACAAACAGAGCAGGCCGTGCACTGTGGGTAATAATCCAGTACTGTTCTCAGTATCTTTGTGAAACCCTCCAATTCTCTGTGCATATTTGCTCTGATGACACAAATGATGGAGAAGAGACCAAGCAGCACACAACTGTGGCTCATCAAAGTGCTGCTGCTGTCCCACTCCAACAGAGCAGAGAGCGTGGACACTTTGAAGTCCTTAAGCTCACATTTTGATCTCAGCACTCTGTGTGTGTGTGTGTGTGTCTGTGTGTGTGGATGATGACATGCAGTACACCTCAAGCTTATTCCTAAAACATTTCAATGCACACGAGCACTGCACCGACAAACCGACACACACAAATAGGCACAAACACTCCCCATCGCCCTTTATCCTCTTGTATATGGTTGCCATGACAACTGTACACAGAGGCTGCTGCTCATCCCCCCACTTCCCCTTTTTCCTCGCCATGCTGTTGTCCCCTTATCTGAACTCCAGGCGAGTGATTGCTTTTCTTTTAATCACCATCAGGGTGTGAGCTGTTAATCCATCCAGAGGAGAGAGCAACTTGTTTAAATCAGTGCAGAGAGGATTAGGAGGGATGGAGCGTGAGGAAGGAGGGAGGAGGAAGGAGGAAGTCTGTTATATTTAATCACACGGTGAATTATATCTGTAGGTGTCACATCAACGTGGTCTGGAGAGGTTGATCCTCAGTTCAGTCAGATTTCTGCTGTTTAACAAAGGAAACTTTTATGACGTCACAAATTGAGCCGTCAAACAAAGAAATAACCATCAGGTTTGCTCCTGTATTTTAGAAGTTATGAGCAGGAAGGAGTTCACAACCTCCACCGAAAATCTCAGAGAGCTTTTCATCTGAGACTGTTTGGATTCACTTCACTTTGATCACATATGAAAAACCAACATGAGGTTTCATATCGAAAGAAATACGACTAATTAAACTTATCATGCAGAGAGAATTATAAATAAAGTCCTGCTTCTCATTCACACACAAAAAGGTTCAGTTGTTTTTACCCAGACAGGGTTAATAAGGTTTAATTAACCCAACTACATGTTGTGGCTTTCACCAAACAATTTGTTATTGTCACTCAGCATTTTTTACATTTTATGCAACATTTTGTAGTGTTTACTCAGCAGTTAGCTCATCAATCAGCATGTGTCAGGTCCAGTGTTTACCCCGCTCGGGGTTAAAACAACCAAACATTTTTTAGGGTGTATCATTGTACCTCAAATAGACGCCAGCTACAGAGGAAACCCAGGTTTTGTTAGTTATGTTTTAAGTATGTAATGTATTGACAATGAGCAGATTGTCGTACCTGCAGCCGGCAGCTGCTGACAGAAGGTGTTGTTACATAGTTTACTGTCTAATGGTGAGAGTGGCAGCAGTGTTGTACTGTGATCAATCAGCATCTGTTGGTGGAGAGATGATTTCCAGTTAGCACAAATAAAAACAGTTTTTCTTATTTTAATGGAGTAAACAAACCTTTAACATCACAATAACAATCATTTAAATGGAGACAGGATCTATATCTATCTTTCACACAAACTCCTCTGAAATGTTTTAGTGTTCAGGGCAGTGTGTGTGTGTGTGTGTGTGTGTGTGTGTGTGTGTTTCCATCATTCCTGTTTACAAGTTGGTGAGTCCATTTGTCCTTGTGTCTTTGCTGCTAACGGTCTCATACAGTTTTAATGATTTGCTGGATATTGTTTGAGCGTTGCTGTTTACTCTTTCCTCGCCAGCTTCGCCTGCTGCCGTGGCGACGGCTGTCAGGTCAGGGACAGTCCAAATAGACTGCTTGTCTGTAGTACAGTTTGATTTGTGTTTTGATCAGAGACACAGTTCATTTGATTGTTTGGTTGTTAACAAGATTTTGTTCCTGGTGTCATCTGAAAGGTTTACAGACTCTCTATTACATTGATGTTTGAAATGAAGGGTGTGCATCACAGCTGGAACAGGTTGAGGCTGTCTGTTGTTTAGTGAGTGTATTTACATTGTAGGTTACATTGTAGTTTTTGTAGGGAAACTGGGGGAACTGGGAGCAGGTGCGGTGGGAGTCCAGGGCTAAAAAATGAAGCCAAACAGAAGCTGAATTTATTTATTTATTTTTTTAAAGGCTGTTGCTTGAATGTCCGACTTGAGGCTGCCTCTAAAAATGAATCAATCCCACAAACCTCCAACTTTACTGCACAAAAAAACATGTTGACATCAGAATAGTTTGTGGGGAACTGAGTTTTTATGACTGAAAATGACCATTTTTGAATTTAAGTCAACAGGAGCCAGAGAGTGAGTTGAGAAAAGCTCAAGTCTTTATGTCCTGATGCAGGAAGAGCTGCAACTAGAAACAAACAGGTGGATGGAGGAGACACATGGTGATCAGTCTGCTCTGACCTGTACTCATGCAGTCAGTGTTTCATCAATTTCTCAGTTGCTTCAACACAATTCCTTGAACAATTCAGCATTGTCTCAAATCTTCACACAACAGTACAAACATCAAACTTCTGGGTTAAAATCAGTTTTTACCCTCAGATGATACACACAAGCTGTCAAAACACACACTACATGAGTGTTTGTTACACACTGGAGGGATTAATTCAACACACTGCCACCAACATGTCCAGAACTGGGTTTATTCATAGTATTCAGCACATATACAGGTTCATCAGCATCAGCAGGATCTTGTCTCAGGTCAGGGTCAGGTCATAATATTTCATCAGCACCACACATTATGTCCTCTGATGGTGGAGGATGCTGCACACATGGTGATGCTGCCTCCTCTCTGATTTCACACTGTCTAATGATGCTGCTGCTCATTTTTAGTGAGACTGAACCTGCTTCATGGATGAAGATGTGTTCATGAGGTTCAGCCATCATGGCATCCAGCACAAAGAGTCTCTACAGGAGTCAAACACACACGTTACTTCAAACACAGTACTGTGTGTACTACAATGAAAGATGGGTCTTTACTCTACGTACTGTAACATCTCTGTACAGTACAGCATGTACCTGCACATGTTGGGATCACTGCTCCTTCACCCTGTTGACTGGACCAGCTGCAGCTTCTTTCATCGTCCTACATGGACCAGCACATGATGAATCAGAGTGACACAGATTTCATCAGATATCACTTGTCTTTGTGTCCTCATCCTCATCCCCGTCCCCATCCTCTGTGTTGTCCAGTAACCTCTGCAGGGTCAGGATCCACTGTTCAAAACTCATGAACATGTCTCTGGGATCTATATATTGACCCTCAGCTCTGATTGGTGTGTTACAGTTTTTCCTCTGAGTGTTTTCACCTGGAGGAAGGTGTTGTGTCATCACCTAAACTCTTAGGTGATGATAACTTGAGTTAATTATATTGAGAGCATGTGTGTGTTGGATGAACACAGTGCAACGACTGACTTATTTGACCACTTCTGTGTCAGGTTTTGCAGAAAGAGTGTTGAATATTGAATATTGTGGAAACAGGTGAATTGTGTTTATGGTTGTGGGAAATGTGTGTGTGCTTCTGGGGCTGACTAGAAGGTTTGAGGTACAGGAAGCAGGTTTTGTGTTTTAGCAATCGAGAAAAACTGTGTTAGAAAAAAAAGGCCACGGTCAAACATATTGTAAACTTGGGAAACAAACACATTGAGAAGTTAACAACCATCTGGTGTAAAGTAAAGATCAAGTATGTAAATGATGCACAACACACACACTGAGCTTCATTAGAGGCCAGAGACTGAACAACACACTGCCGAACAGGAGGTACTACAGGGGCTGGTGCTACCTGCAGATGAAGGCTGAGGGAGTCACAGTGAAGCAGACACATCACTAGTTGGAGGCTATTTTAGGTAAGACGCAGCCTGCAGCCTGGTGGAGAGGCAGGTCCTGAGGCAGACTGCTCAGTGGAGGCTGAGATTGGTGCTTCAGTGGTTGTGATGCTATTATTTATTTAGTGACTTCACTGTGAGAAGAAAATGAGAAGAAGGGAACCTTGCAATGCCTTCAATCTGAGACAGCACGCTCACTGTCCTCTGTCAGCAGAGCGCATGGGAGTGCATACACAATACTGCTCTGCACACATTCTGGTGGTGTGTGTGTGTGTGTGTGTGTGTGTGTGTGTGTGTGGTGCACGTGCATGCCTGGGAGAAGGCAGTAATTCAAACGTGCTGCTCAGTCTGTGGTAACAGCAGGGGTGGGTGTTCTGGCAAGATGTTAATGCAGCCAGTGGGAGAAAATCAATGGCAGGGACAGACGGGTGAGAGGGTGTGAGAAAGAGAGGGAGAGGGGGAGAGAGGGAGAGAAACCAGCCCTCTGTACCTGCTGATCTCTCATCTCTGTGTCTGCCACTAGATCAAATAAAGATTCCAGTAAGGTGATGGATACAGGACTTTTTTAAGCAAATATCTAAGAGTCCATTAGTGTCAGTCCAGCAAACAATAAAACATACAAGGTACAGTTATAAATCTGAGTGGATCCATCTGTCTTCAGCCACTGAGACAGCATGAGAGGTTGCTAATGGCACTTTTCTATAAGGTTTTGGATCCTTCTCTGAGCTAATTAACAGCTGTGACCATTCAAACTGTCCTGGCTGACAAACAACAATGTAAACTGAGTCTTGGCAAGTTAAACACCAGCCTTCCAGGACCACTCTCTGTATTTTTTGTGTCTCTCCTTCTTCCTCTCACTTTGTTTCCTTCTCCTTCATCTGCCTTTTCCTACTCTCTCTGTTTTAACTGTCTCTCTCCCTCACTGTCACTCTCTGTGTCCACTGACTGTGTCTCTTATCAATACAAACCTGATGGAGTCCGCAGCCTACAGCCCTGTGAGCAGTGTAATCATCAGCTGTGCTCTGAACACGTCCAGTTCAAACACTCGCTCCTTCATGTCACTTGTCTTTCACCAACCAATCAGCATCAAGAAGGTACTTAGGATATCAACACACTGATGAGAGGTGAAGCTGAGTCTGGCTGTGACTGACAACCCTGCAGTTCATCATCTAACACTAAATCACAGACGACATCCTGTTTGGTCTGAAAAAGTCTGGAAACAGGTATCATCCAGACACAGCTCTTGTACCAGTGAGTGATGTCACACCTGCTTCGTCCATTTCTAAATATAGTCTGTGGTCAGGACGCACATCCTCTGGCTGTGAATAGAAGTTTTAATGTAACATTTGTACTTTAAAGCAGCAGTCTCCAACCTTTTTTGCACCAATGTCGACATTATTTTCACGGACCAGCCTTCAAGGTGTGGCAGATAAATACAGCGAAAATAATATAACACGACCGGTATAAAAAGTTGTCCTCTTACCCTTTACAAAGAAACTCTCCAAAGACGTTGTATTTTATTCATTTTCACTAGTTTGTGGGCTTATTTTTTTGCTAACGTATCTGATGTTATATGTGATAGGTGATACGTTGTATCACGTGACTGAGACAAGCTATTGATGTGTCAAGAGGCAAAAGTTAAGTTGAAGAGAATCCGGCTGTTCCTTTCAAAATAAAATGTCTTTCAGACTCTAATAATCAATACAACGGAAGTAAAATTTTAATTATTCTTTCTGTGCGGCCCGGTAACAACTGCCCCATGGACTGGTACCGGTCCCCGGCCCGGTGGTTGGAGACCACTGCTTTAAAAGACAAATACTGTCTGTTTTAAACAATAAAATGATGAAAATAAGCTTGTAATTTAAATTACATAATCATCCTAAACAGCTATAAGTATTTTGTACAGATGAGCTGTAAGTTTCTGTTGTCAGTCAAGATAAACACTAAGTAGAAATGATTTAAAACCATTATTTAGCATATCTTGAATGAGCAGCTGAATATAATTAAAACTTTCTTACATTGTGAGCTGAAATAGAAATTGTCTGTTTGCTTTCTTGAATGAATAATGTACAGTATCATAGTTATAGTAACTCATAGTATTACTTTTTTTTTTCTTGAGGTGAAATTTAGCTTATCATCAAGTTGAGTTTACTCAATGTTAGTTGTATCAACTTCAATCATTTTTACAGTGTAGGTCTAAAACATCAAAGGGGACATTTGATAAAGGAAACTGAATTTATGGGAGTAGAAAGAATTGTGGTGCATTTAAAATAGTATGACATTGTTTGAATTGTAGTGTAATCTCTACATTACTGAGGTGACTCTGGAAGTGGAATACTTCTGCTCAGGTTACACGAGGTAGTCTGAGTTTGCCTCTTGACATATTGTTGGTGGTGGGCTGCCCGTCACTTAAAGCAGCTCCTGGCTTCCCTGTGCAGCAGGCTGTTTCATCTTCCTCTCTCCAAGCTCTCTTCCCACGCTTCCTCTTCCATCTGCCCTCCTGCGAACACATGAGGCTTTCCCTGGAACAGCCATCCAACAGCTTACATACAAAACGAGGGGAAGGCAGCAGCTTATTACACTGACAGTGGCCAGAGGGAACCTTCACTCTGATGCAGTTCAGACATTTTATTTGTGGTATGATTGGCTTTATTAAGAGCTGCTGCAGCATGCACTGGTTGTTCATCTGCTGATACATGCAGGTTGGTAAACCCCAAGTTCCTGGTTTTGGTTTCAAATTCACCTTTCAGCTCCTTAAGTGTTGTTTTTTTTTCATATATGTCATGTTATTCACGGCCTGTCAGGGGCGGGGCTTCAGGGGGTGCTGGGAAGGCGGCACACCACCAGCCAGGGCCCCAGAGGGGCCTGGACAGGAGGTAGGACTTGGCCCTACACACTAAACTACACGAAAACACTGAAAACTCTGTAGTCAATATGCCAGGCCTGTATGTGGCGCTGTAACGCTGCCACAGAAACACACCAAAACAGAGAAGAAGATACGGAGCATGCGCATTAAACTCGTACAGGTAAAGAAAACAACACTCACAACACACATGTTGCTCACGGTAGTTGTAGTTTCAGAAGCTTTTCATGTAAAAACCAAAACAAGTCCAGCAGCTGCTGCAGCACTAACTGTGTTCCTCCATTGTTACTGTTGTTGTTGGGAGTTGCACATGCAGGTTAAGAGAGAGGCGGGGCTACAGCGGCATCGTTTCAGGAGAATGTGTATTCACCGTCCACACAGAGACAGTGGTGGTGTCTTCAGACTTTCCCACTCTGGGACCGGTTTGTAAAAAGTATCGTTTTCAGGCTCCCAAAACACCGTCTCCGTGTGGGAGCTCCCATGACTTTTATTTTTGACTCTTCCCGTCACTGTTGCAAACCTCTGAGCTCATTGTCCAAGTTAAAAGTCATTAAAAACCACTGGAGGAGCTCAGTGGGACAGGAGAGACTGAGTGGACCTGCCATGTTGTCCAATATAAAATGAGAGAGCAAAGAAAATGGACATACAGAGCATCGTGGACCAGTTCTCGGTCAGGCTCCTCATATGTCCTTCACATAGTGGTGAGTAGGTCTGTGGGTCTTCATATTAAAATGTGTTTGTGAACATGTGGCCGCTGTGCCAGTTTTACTGAACTTTGTAGCTACTGATACAGGGTCTGAGTTGAAACAGTTCAAGTTTGTGTCAAAATGATGCGGTCGCTCTCCGTGGTGCTGAACTGCTTTGTTGTTTTATGATTAGTGACCATGTAGCCTCATGTTTTTGTTGTTCTCTTGGTTTGTTAGACTTCATGTCTGTTTGATGGACTTCAAAATGACACAGTCGCTCTCCGTGGTGCTGAAGCTTGTAAGCCTCGCTGTTGCAGGCATGTATATG
>OOFC01034056.1:0-10747 GCA_900323345.1 Pseudochromis fuscus | reverse complement strand
TGCTGCTGCTGTTACTGTTACTGCTGCTGTTACTGCTGCTGTTGCTGCTGCTGCTGTTGCTGTTACTGCTGATGCTGCTGTTACTGTTACTGCTGCTGTTGCTGCTTTTACTGCTGTTGCTGTTACTGCTGCTGTTACTGCTGCTGCTACTGGTGCTGTTGCTGCTGCTGTTGCTGTTGCTGCTGCTGTTGCTGTTACTGCTGTTGCTGCTGTTACTGTTACTGCTGCTGTTACTGCTGCTGCTGCTGTTGCTGTTACTGCTGTTGCTGCTGTTACTGTTACTGCTGCTGCTGCTGCTGCTGCTGCTGCTGCTGCTGCTGTTACTGCTGCTGTTACTGTTACTGTTACTGCTGCTGCTGTTACTGTTGCTGCTGCTGTTACTGTTGCTGCTGTTACTGTTACTGCTGCTGCTGCTGCTGCTGCTGGTATTGTTGCTGCTGCTGTTACTGTTGCTGCTGTTACTTTTGCTGTTGCTGCTGCTGTTACTGTTACTGCTGCTGCTGCTGCTGTTACTGTTACTGCTGCTGCTGTTACTGTTGCTGTTACTGTTACTACTGCTGCTGCTGCTGTTACTGCTGCTGCTGCTGTTACTACTGCTGCTGCTGCTGCTGCTGTTACTGCTGCTGTTGTTACTGTTGCTGCTGCTGCTGCTGCTGCTGCTGTTACTGCTGCTGTTACTACTGCTGCTGCTGCTGCTGCTGTTACTGCTGCTGTTACTGCTGCTGCTGTTACTGTTACTGCTGCTGCTGCTGCTGCTACTGCTGCTGCTGCTGTTACTGTTACTGCTGCTGCTTCTGCTGCTGTTGCTGCTGCTGTTACTGCTGCTGCTGTTACTGTTACTGCTGCTGCTGCTGCTGCTGTTACTGCTGCTGTTACTGCTGCTGCTGTTACTGCTGTTGCTGCTGTTGCTGCTGTTACTGTTACTGCTGCTGCTGCTGCTGCTGTTGCTGCTGCTGCTGCTTTTGCTGCTGCTGTTACTGTTACTGCTACTGCTGCTGCTGCAGGATGTGAAGGTGGGCGATCCACACTCTTTATTTCCTGCTCACTAATCTCTCCGTCTGCAGGTCAGTCGTTCAGACAGGCTGACCTCATATTCACTGAATAAAAGATGGAGGTTGATGCGAGGGTTTCCACTGACAGACTTTGCAAATAATGAAAAGACCTTGGTTACATCAGCATGATATTTTTTGCTAATATTTCCAGAGGAGGCCTCGTTTGAAGCCCGGCGAGTACTGGTAAGGTGCAGCGTTTTTCCTTTATTACATTACATCCCCCTCCTATTGATCCTGTAAAACAACTTGAGCTCCTTGACCTCATTTCACAAACAGACGCTGTGACATTGTGCCGGCAAATTAAAATTCAAATCAATCTCCCACACACAAAAAAGAAAAGAGAGAGAGAGAGAGAGAGAGACCTTAAATAAAAGGTGTCATCTTCCCCTGTGGAATTTTAATGAAGTGAATTCATAGTGTCTCTCCACAGAGAGAGGAGCAAACAGCAGCTGCAATCTATCAGCAAACCAGAGTCAAATGTTGGCACTCTGACGAGGAGGAGGAGGAGGAGGAGGAGGAAGGCTTTAAAAACTACAGTCATGACAGGGAGTTCCCACATCTGTTCCCTAGCAGAGAGATGACCGGGCGGGTTGTGTTAAAGTCACTTCACTGATCCGTGTGAGGAGAACAGATCAATGCTCCTGTGCAGGAATAAAAACACAAAGACTGATCAGGAAATGAGGGGATGTGCTGCCACCTCACTGTCCCATCTGAACCGATGTTCAGGGAGGGCAGCCTGCAGGTTGTGGTGCAGGCTTCATGTTAAACACTCGTAACCAAACTGCGTGATTCCTACAACCACCACAGAGGTTTACCAGTTACCACACAATCCAAAACATTTACATGAAACAGTTCAAATATGGGACTTAAAGACAGAAAAAGCAGCCAATCAAATCACTTCCATCCGACTGAGAGGCTGCACAGACACAGCAGCTCCTGCTAACACAGCTAGCCTAGCATCTGTTAGCTTGTTAGCTGCTAAGTGGAACTGCTTAGAACAATAGTTCATTGATGTGGTCTGAGAAAAAGACACTGCAGTTTGTTTCTTTTACTCTTGTTCATTTTGAACCCTCACATCCTGATCACATTCAACTCTGATGACATCTGAAAATCACCTTCAACCTGATTTTTAAAACTGAAATCTGCAGATTTCTCTAAGAAACACACAGAGATCAAAATCTAGAAAAATGTATTTTACTGCACAGTGCTGTGTCACATCAAAGAAAGTGTACATGGCATGTGTGTGTGTGTGTGTGTGTGTGTGTGTGTGTGTGTGTGTGTGTGTGTGTGTGAGTTCAACAGCTGGCTGTGTTCAGAGACCAGCTGCTGCATTATGGGATGTCATGTGGCAGTGACATCACTTCTGACTGGAAGGTGTGTGAAGACTTGATGACAGGTAGTAGCTGTGATTAAATATTAGTGAAGAGGATTGTTTTCATTGTCTGGCAGCGAGGAGACTCCTGCTGCTTGTCATGGTTACAGACGGTTCTGTAATAAAACCCACAGTTTAATACAGTTTTTGTCTTTTTCAGTTTGAATAAAATGGTTGTTTTCACCTGGTAAAAGTAAAATATTTTTCCTTAGTTACTGTTTTAGTGTCATTTCTTTTTACACCACTTGTTTCTCGAGGTAACGTTTCCTCAATCATCGTATGACACACACACACACACACGACCACCAGTGAAGTTATACGGGGTGTTTGGATTGCTGATCAGTGAAGATGATGATGCAGTGTGATGACTCAGGACAGTCCAGTGTGTGTCTTTATCTGCAGCTGATGAAGCATCATGTTGACCCTGCTGGACCTGGATCACAGTTTGTACCATATCCTCACACACCTGTGCATGAGCTGAGTGTGTGTGCTCAGAAACCGATGTGTTGAGAGGTGGAGACGTGGTGTAGCTGAGAAGAGGAAGAAGAGGTGAGGAAGGACACAAGGTCAGATGTAAATGGATGGAGGAGCTGCAGGATGGAGGAGAGGCTCTGAGCAGCAGTCAACACTGAAAGTGAAACTAAATCTAATGATTTTCAGTCAGTGCTCAGAGGGTCTCCCGCCTCCTGCTGACTCCATCACACCCCCCAACAGCATATTGATAGTTTCCCACAGAAATGTGTATTGACTTGTTTGAGATGGTGTCGAATGAGGAGAGTCTGATGTGGTTCTCGTCTTCTTGCAGGGGATCCAAATGATGTACACTGTGTAACAACAGAGGGACTCTGAGAAACAACAGGCACAGCAGCTTATGAAACATACACCACAAGCTCTGAATATTTTCTCCTGACAGAGGAAAACTTCCAGGAGTTTGGTTTGATAAGACAAATATCTGTAACATCAGGATTATAATAAGCTCACTGCTTTCTGGATTCATCCAGGACAACGAGTCTACAACTTTAAACTGTATTCAACAAAACTGCTGTAAACTTAACGGATATTCACATATCATGGTGTTATAAAGTTCTCCTGGTGGACGTCAATAAAATCACTTCCTTTCTTTGTCCTGTTGGTGTCCACTTGAGAAGTGTTTGTCTCTCATGTTTTTATCTCTGTCTTTGGTCTCCACCACCTGAGGAGACAAATATCTCTGTGCTGACCAGCTGATTGTGAGCAGTGTCTGCTGCAGCTGTGCTCTGACAGTGTGAACACATCATGAAACCTTCACCTTTTCATTCTCAAAAAAAAACAACTTCTGCTGACAGGAAGTGATTCATGACATCTGACACCAACAGTGCTGGAGACGATGATGTGTTGGTGATGGTTGCAGTCCCCTTCAGGTGCCCTGTCGTGTGTTTTTTGGCCACTTGGAGGCGACGCACAGTTTCTCAGTAGAGATTCATCAGTGAAGGACAAACATGTTCATCAGGCCACCAGCTCGAACCACATGATACCAGATGAAAGACTGATGCATTGGGTCAAAACCTGATTGGTGCATATTTTCAGAACAATGCAGTGTACAGGGTTGGTTGGACTTTGTAAACCTGGAGGTAGCATCAAGGTGTGTGGTACTTCACACAGGTTGTTTGTTGACCTGTTCCTCACTTTATTTTTACATGGCTCATAGTTGCTTCTCGCTGCATTCACATGTCGGTGGAACCACAGCAGACGTTCAGACTCTACGTTCAAATGAAGAGCAGCTACAGAGCAGCTGTTTGTTTGTATCCCACCAAACCTGAAAGCAGCAACACTCATTCTGTTGTTGGTCTCATCTGAGAGAGGAATCACTCTCCCAGTGTCGCCTGACGCCTCCCACTTACAGGATGATTAGTGACAGCTATTTTCAGGAGATGAAAACCATGACTGTCCTCAGCAGATGGTAGATGCAGTGGTGTTGAGGTGCAGCCTCTCCTGGTCCGACAGACAGACCAGCTTCCTGTCGCCCACCCCTGCTGGTTCAGGCCTCACAGGACACACACTGCTCTCCCAGCAGCAGCTGACTGTGGACTTCTCCTGAATCTGCTGAGTCTCTGTGCACCAGCATCCTGCCCGAACTCTGGATGACATTATATAAGGTGTGTGGTGTGTCAGGTGTTCTCCCTTCTCTCCAACATTAGTCCTCTTTGTTTACACAGAAGTTGTCTCTCTGTAAATTTCAGCTTTGCGTCAGAATGGATGAAAAGCAACCAGGTCATTTAAATTCTCTTCTCATTATAGTCTGGGAGACACAGATAGAGAGGTCCAATTTACATTTAGATTGTTTCAGCAGAAGTAAATTAATCAACACTGCAACCCAGCCAATTCTCTGCTTCAGAATACCTATAAGAATGACACACATGCATATATTCACACATACATCTGTATTTTTATGGTCAGTGGACTGTATATAAATTCACACTTACATGACACCAAATGAAGCCATTCATATATGTTTATGCTGATCAAGTGATGCATCATCAGATATCGAAATCTCCTGAATCAGCTGCTGACATCACAGTGACTGTTCCTCCATCAGCACCACTTCACCTAAACAGCTGCATCGGTGTGTGAGCGGTGATGACAAACGTACTGTGTTGAACATGCACAGTTAAAGTCTGACCTCTCTGACCTCTACTTCAGCCACTCTGCTCTCAGCACACATCAGCAGTCAGAGCCCTGCTGCTGAGAGGTGTGGCTGACGGTGTTTTCAGTCATCACAGCAGAACAAAGACTCCTCCTCAGGTCTGTTAGACTCTGTAGTTGCAGGTCAGGGATGCACAGATTAAACCTTTACAAAGCTGTGTTCTGTCTTGACTTGGCAGCTGGGTGTGGAGCAGAGACATGAAGCCAGAGGACAGTGATGGGCTGTGATGTGCAACAGAGAGCAGCAGCGAGAGGTGAGTCACAGATGTTAATATGATCTCCCTCCTCCATACTCAGTTTGAAACTTCTTGACATTTTCTTCTGTGTAAAGATGTTTCCTGCATGCAGCGACAGACGGGCAGCACGGCGGTGCACCCTCACCTCACAGTGAGAAGGTTCAGGGTCAGATCTGGACTGTGTGCTGGTTCCCTGTTTCCTCCTCATCCTCCAGCTTCATCCCTCACTCCAAAGACATGCTGGTTAGGTTACATGATGCTACTAAATATGTTCAGGTGGAGTCTGCATGGTTGTTTGTCCTCTCCTCAGATGAGGTGACCTGTCCAGGGTGTCCCCTGCCCTATGATACCAGCTGGGACAGGCTCCAGTCCACCACCACCTGACTCCAGAGGCGGGTGTAGGAGATCGATGGATGGACAATAAAGACACTTTGTCAAAATGATCTCAGAAAAAGGACAAAAAGTTCTGTACCTGGTCTAAGAAAAGTATCTGAAGTGAGTCCGTGCAGCTTTTATTGTGAAGTGCTGAATGAAGATGAGTGTAGCAGAAGTGAGCAGAGTGTTTACTGGACATGAGCTGATATGAGATCAGCTTGAAGCAGTCAGCATTAATACTGCAAGTCCTTCTGCTGAGCGGCAAAAACTTAAAGCACAAACATTTATTATAAAAATGTCAAATAGAAAAATGTCGAGCGTCAGAACCAAGAACCATGACATCACAGCCGAACGTGATGGGACATGGGGCGAAGGTGTAAACTGTACTGCTGCATATGAACCAATAATCATCTACTAGGAGGATACTACTGCTGTACTGCTCTACTGATGTTTTGCAGCTGCTCTGATTTATTTGAAAAGTGTTTCTGATGATGAGCTGATTGGCTGTGATGAGGCTCTGCTGGTGAACACCTCTGATTGGCTGTCATGGTTTTGTGCTGCTCTATGTGAGCTGTCCACTTCCTCCAGAGGGGGGAACATGTAACAATGACTTTACAGGAGCTTAAATGTCACATGTGTTTGTCTGGAGTGTGCTGCACATGTGTAACAGGCAGCAGTTACAGGACAGTGAGCACAGCAGCTCCTCACGCTTCAACAAACAGCCTGATGTCTTCAGCTGACCACACTCAGCCTGGCTCCACCCTCCTGCTGCTCTCACTCAGATGTTACTCTCATGTCCTCTTCCTTCGCTGTGCCTGCTCTGATTGGGCCTTCCTACAGTGTGTGGAGCCACTAACTCAGTGGTGTCAAACATGAGGTCCGTGGGCCAAAACCAGCCCACCAGAGGGTCAGATCTGGTCCACGAAGTGTGAAAATGACAAGGATGCAGTGATGACTAAACAGCTCCCACTGGTTTGTGTGGTGTGGAGAGTCAGTGCAGGTCAGGGTACTACACACATGTGGACCAGTGTGCACAGCGAGGTTGTTTTGATCATAAAGTTTAATATGTTTCAGTTCCAGATGAACCATGACTGAATGTTTGGAGTCTTCATAGATCCACTGTGATCTGTACACGTGTAAATGATAAACTCAGGCATGCTTTTGTTGAGTTACTCTTCTTGTTCTGTTTTGTAAAAGACGGTTCATTGGATGTCAACATTTTCTAAAGCACTTCTTCTTCTTTGCACCAAAACAAAGGCAAACACTTGGAGTTGTTGTCATTTCTGGGTTGTTATGCTGTCATTGTACTGGACATCCGTCTGGGCTGCAGGTGTCTGACCCCTGCACTGACTGGATGCTCCTCAGCAGCAGGTGAGAGTTCATGTTGTGAAGCTGGGACTGTCCACAGTTTGACTCCTTCCTGTCCGGTCTGTATTTCAGAAGAGGTCCAGCAGGCTGGGCAGAGACTGTTTGAGTCACACTTATCACATCACTAATGTCTGTTCAGTGCGTCTACTGATGAGACTCATCGACCTCAAGCTTGGACCAACTGGAAGCTTCTGGATCTGAAACATTAGTCCATGTTAAACTGTCCAACTTTATTATTCAGCCATAACCAGCTCCTCCCTCTCACCCAAATATGGTCACTTCTGGCTTCAATAAAACCAGGACTGTAAAGACAAAGTCAAGATACCAAAAGTCGATGCTTCAAAATGCAGGTCCACAGACCAGTGGGTGTGGTCGCTGTGTCCATCTTTCATCTTCACTCTGAGGTTGCTGCTCATGAAACTAATAGATATGAAACAAGCTGCAGAAGCTTCTTGGATGAGACCTGAAACATCTTCCTGAATCTTCAGTTAAACACAGCAGCTCTGACTCAGTGTCACCTGGATCATTCATATGCAGCTAATGACCCCACCCCATCACCAGCAATGAACATGCAACATTTTAGTTTCCACAGTGTACCCACACAATACATCCTGAATAACCAACTCATCCACAGCCTTCAGGTGTGACTCAGTATCCACAACAAACACTCTTATGTGAACTTGTCCATGACCGTTCTGGGTTGGACTGTCCGTCCTGACCTTGTCTGATAAGGGACAGCCCCCGTGGCAGGTGTGGTCTCAGTGGTTGCCAGCGGGACATGTGATGTAGGGTTGTGATCATCTGAGCTCACCTCTGCACTGTGTGTGTCTTTGGTGTCAGGAAGGAGGAGTCCTTCATCTGTACGTACCTGGTGTGATCCTCCAGTGTCAGCAGGTGTAATGACAACTGCTGGTTTCCAGTAGCCGTGCTCCTGGAGTCGGATGCTCTGTCCTGGCTGCAGTGATGTCATCAGGTGAGGCTGACCGGTCGCAGTTCTTCTTCTGACGCTGCTGTTGTTGAACTCTGCTGCAGCTGCTGGTGGGTGCTGGGCAGTATGGAGCGTAGGGGATGGCTCATCAGCAGCTCTGCTGGTGATCTGAAGATGTCCACAGGTGTGTTACGGTCCTCAAGGAGACTGAGGTAGGGGTCTCTCTTATCTGCTTTGACCTTTTCCATGAGTGACTTGTTGATGTGCAGAGCTGTCCTGAGGCCATTGCTGCGGGGACAGTGTGGCCTTGAAGGTATGTGAGTGAAGTCCCACTCTTTGATGAAGACTTTGAATTCCCTGCACATGAACTGGGACCATTGTCACTAACATGAGCCTCGGGCACACTGTGCAAAGGCTGCCTTCAGTTTGTGGATCAGGGGGAGGCTGGTGTGCTGTGTAGCTGATCCAGCTCCACATACCGGCTGTAATGGTCTGCAATATACTTGTCATTGTTCCACGTGAACAGATCCGGAGCCACGGTCAGTCTGGGACCTGGTGACTAATTAGGGGGTTATGGTGTCAGAGGGTCTGTAGGTGAGACAGGTGAGGAACTTTCCAACCATCTCCTCAATCTGTTTGTTCATCCCAGGACAGATTAATAGCTCGGCCTTTTCCATGCTCATGTGACCTGTGTGTATCCAGGACAACATCTGGTGTGGTCAGGATGATGTTCTCCTCCCATTGAAACAAAAACTAACCATGTACCTCATGACACACCTCTTGGTACGTTACATGAACCAATCACATTGCTCAATGGATGGATGGTACCTGGCATATGAGTAACAGAATAACTAACATATTCTGTATAATATTACACTGACTGTTTCATGTCTTGTCTTTCATTGATGATCTGGTCACTCTGGTGCAAGTTTTCTCATTCAGCCTTTTAAATGGACCCACTGGGACTGAGTATTATATATTGAGTATTATATCTGAAAAGCTAGTTGACATAAAGATAGTTTCCTTAACTCACTTCCTGTGATCTTGTAAAACGTTTTTTCTGGATAAGACTAAAACAAAGGCCATGGAGACATGAGGCCTCAGCCACACATGCTGTGAAGTGTCACAGCAAGTCTTCAGCTGTTGTGTCTTGTGTAATGGTTGCAGTCAAGAGTAAATTATAAATTGATGGGAGGTTACCAGAATCAATGGGATCACCCTTGGGAGGCCACAAGTGTCCACAGTAAATCTGGAGTCGGTCAGTGCTTCTGATCACTGTTGGAGTTCCTGTACAGGGGGCAGAGGGTTAGGGCTGTTGGACTGAGTGCTACAGGGCTGTTCTGGGCTGGATCTGGGGAGGACTAAAGAAAGACCAGTGGGCTTAGTTTACAGAAGACATAATCAGCCTGCTGAGGCTCAGCAGCTGATAACACACCAGCTCCATCCTGTGTACTTATTCATTCACAGCCTCCAACAGCCACTGCTGCTCTGCTGCTTCACACAAACCACATACTGCACACAACCAGTTTCTGCTGTGAAGAGTGTTATTAATCCCACAGTGGACACCTTCATTTCTCATTAATGACACTTTCACTCCTGAGCAGGAGGAACAAAGAAACTCATGAGAAGATTGTGTTTGTATTGTCACAACCAGCTCACAGCTGGACACAGAGGAGAGGAGGCCACGCATGAGCTGAACTGAAAATAAATGAATTTACACAAGTCAAAGCAAAATGAACCAAAGTCCAAATACAACACCAGCAAACAAAGTGGAATCCAGAGGACAGACAGGAAGTTACACAGTGGGCGGAGCAACATCTTCCTGATCACATTACTGCTACACTTTTATAAATTTACTTAATTTATAATTTTATTTATTTTTATTTGTTCAATCAGGTAAAAAAACGTTTGGGCTAAAGTTCTCATTGTCAGTGTCTGCTACTGGTCTGTTACAGGTCTGTGATGGTCTGCTATAGGTCTGTGATGGTCTGCTACTGGTCTGTGATGGTCTGCTATTGGTCTGTGATGGTCTGCTGATGGTCTGTGATGGTCTGTTACAGGTCTGTGATGGTCTGCTACTGGTCTGTTACAGGTCTGTGATGGTCTGCTATAGGTCTGTGATGGTCTGCTACTGGTCTGTGATGGTCTACTACATGTCTGTGATTGGTTGGTACAGGTCTGTGATGGTCTGTGATGGTCTGCTACAGGTCTGTGATTGTCTGCTACTGGTCTGTGATGGTCTGCTACAGGTCTGTGATGGTCTGTGATGGTCTGCTACACGTCTGTTACAGGTCTGTGATGGTCTGTGATGGTCTGCTACTGGTCTGCTACAGGTCTGCTACAGGTCTGTGATGGTCTGTGATGGTCTGTGATGGTCTGCTATAGGTCTGTGATGGTCTGCTACTGGTCTGTGATGGTCTGCTACAGGTCTGCTACAGGTCTGTGATGGTCTGTGATGGTCTGTTACAGGTCTGTGATGGTCTACTACATGTCTGTGATGGTCTGCTACAGGTCTGTGATGGTCTGTGATGGTCTGTTACAGGTCTGTGATGGTCTGCTACTGGTCTGTGATGGTCTGCTACAGGTCTGTGATGGTCTGTGATGGGCTGCTACTGGTCTGTGATGGTCTGTGATGGTCTGCTACTGGTCTGCCACAGGGCTGTGATGGTCTGTGATGGTCTGTTACTGGTCTGTTACTGGTCTGCTACAGGTCTGTGATGGTCTGTGATGGTCT
>OOFC01034052.1:0-15340 GCA_900323345.1 Pseudochromis fuscus | reverse complement strand
GTTTTAAAATAGATCATTCAATGAAGGTGCACCTTACAATCCGATGCACCTTATAGTGCGGAAAATACAGTAGAAATATACCGTATTTTCTGGACTATTGAGCGCACCTGTTTATAAGCCGACTATTGAATTCATTCAAACAGTTTCATGTGGTCCACTCTGACCGGGTCTGATGTGACGAGGCTAAATGTATCGGCGGCACGGAGCTTGCTAGCTTGTAAAAAGCTAACGAGCTTCATGCCGCCGATACATGAGCCACACCGGTGTTTAAGCCACAGGGTTCAAAGCGTCGGAAAAAAGTAGCGGCTCATAGTCCGGAAAATACGGTATTTCTTGTTAGCTTTGTTTTTTACTGCTACTGATATATATACTGAAATCAAAAATGCTCTAAAAGTCCCACCCTCCCCTGGGGAAAACAAACAAACAAACAAAACCACAACAACTAGAAAGCAATCTCCACCAAGAACACTGTTGCCCTCTTGTGGTGAAACAGCAACATTATATCATTAAAACATTCACTGGAACTGATCAACCCTCATTTTAGTTTCCCTCAGAGCATTTTCGCAGCTTTCAGCTGAGCGTTTTGATTCAACAGCTTGTTACCCAATGGGATAGGGCGGCTGGGGCACATGTCCAAGTGTCCTTGGGCAAGGCACTGAACCCTAAGTTGCTCCCAATGGTGGCTTGCGCCTTGCATGGCAGCTCGGTAGCCATTGGTGTGTGAGTGTGTGTGTGAATGGGTGAATGAGTTCATGAAAGCGCTATATAAATGTATCCATTGACCATTTACCATTCAACCACCGCAAAAGAGACAGAGAGTGGTGAGAAGCATTACTGTAAATAAACTCTACGGCTGCTTTCTGTCAGCTGAATGTATAAATAGATTGTTTGCCAACATTTGACTTGGTAATTATGTATTTATTGCATATTTCACTTCTCTAATATTGGCAAAAAAATAAAAAAGAGACGAATCACCTTCCATTGATTTTAAACAGCTCACTAAGTGGTTTAAACCCGCAGCCGATGTCAAAAGCTCACTGATTCAGTCTAAACAAGTCAGGAGATGTTGAAAGGTGACCGGCATTAGGGTGAGGGATGATGATGGGCTCCCCGTGACATGGCAGCACTGTGAATATTTCCACCGGCGCAGGGTTGAAGGGTCATCCATCTTTCTGTGGAGACAGAAAGACAAATAGGCTGACACTCTCCCGTGACAGCCTGTCATACATCTATCTCATCATTATTGAGCTGCTGGGGACCGGCACCCCATCAACCCATGTCACACTGCCAGCATTTTCACTCAGCCGTGGTGCTCTGGATCAGACACAAGCACATGAGATGAGAGGCTCGTCACTATGTGTTTGGAATCCTAACAAGAAGCTAGAAGTTTGTCTCAGGTCTGGACTGAAAGTTTTTCTTTTACAGGTGTAGGCTTTGATGGAGACAATTACCCTGGAGTAGTGAGAGGAGGTCTGGGTGAATTATTGCATTTCGCTTCATATTTCTCATCATTACCAGAGGATTTGACAATAATGTACGTATTCGGCATCTGCTTGAAAAATGACCACCAGTGGCAGATTCAATCTTCTCAGATACGTGGATTTGTTACTTGTCTTACTGCTGCTATGTTGAGCTAAAATGATTCGTCAGTTAATCGAGTCATTTAGCAGAACATGATTTGATCCTGAAGTAATGCAAATACAAATAAATAAATACCAATGAGTAAATAAGTGATTCCATCTTTTCAAAAGTGTCGATCAGAGAAAGCAACATGAAAAATATGTTAACTTGCATTGTGGAAAACTGATTCATCTGTTGAAGCCTAAAAAAAACATTAATCAATTTAGAAAAAAATGTTTTAATTAGCTGTATGTCCTATAAAGATGCATTACAAATTAACAAGACATCTGAAGGCACCACACTGAAGTTATGGTAACAGATGAACAGATGAAAATCAGCTGCTCGTTCTGCTTTTGACTAAGCAATTTGAACATTTTAAAATCAACCTAATATTCAGTAATGGAAATAAGGGATAGCCTTTGATCTAAAAAAAAAAAAAAAAAAAAAATAGTCCCCATCTGTGATAGTCCCCGAACCCCTGACCCTGGAGGAAATGGCAGCCAGAACCCAGCTAAGAATAGACCGGGGCTGCATGGGTCGATCGAAGCAATCGGCAAGCATGGGCATATCCTGCCATCCTGATCTGTTTTGTTTCTGGTTGGCTGATCAGTGTAAGCACCAGGTGCAAAGAAATCTCATTATCCTGGGTCCTGATCTCGGCGTAGCGGGCAGAATAGTAACTATGGTCAGCGAGTGTGTTAAAACTTTGACCCCGGCATTAATTGGGCATGACTTGTTCGGTGGAAGAAGGTGAGGGATTTTCAGTGCGTGAGATGCTCTCCCCCTCGGCAGCTGGTGGGCAGTGGACCTGGACACCATCAGGGGTCAGAGTTCATGGTTACTGTGCACTGGCCAAAAAAGATCATATCTTCTTTGACGCTTACCCAGGAGCTTCCTGTATTGGAGTACTGATAGCTAGCATTTATTGCTATAAATGAAATGCCTATCTATTGTTCAATAAGACTAGCTCGACTGTGAAAGGCCAATAAAATTCATTAAGACAAAGAAGGCAATAACAATGCTTAGCTATTAAGCAGGAGCCTTTGGAGGGTAGATCCGAATACTGAAATTACTGTCCTGTGGGCTCCACATGTGTGCTAGTGTGTGTCTGTTTGTAAGCATTTATATATTTTGAGTGTGTGTGTGCACGTCTACAGCAAAGCCTAAGGAGCAGACACGGTCGCCCCTTGAGATTAGAGTGCAATAAAGGAGGATGAACGCGTCCGGAAAGCTGGAGAATGCGTTCCAGACACCGCCTTACTGGAAATCAATCCGCTCGGTCAGGCCCCCTGCGCACTGGGTTTAAGTGGGAGTGATGGCAGGAGAGAGGGAGCCAAGTCAAGGAACAGACAGAGGGAGAGAAAGGGAGGGAGGGAATAGAGAAAAATGAGTAGAAAGACTAAGTGAGAGGGGCTGATTGAAAGCATTATGGTTAGCTGGATTAGTGCGCTACCTCTCAGCACTCAGGTCTTAGCGGAGGGTTGGTGCGAGCCAAAGGGGACGAGGAGGCAGGGAGGCTGCTGCTCGGTCGTGTTTGTTTTTTAACACTCATTGCCTGATGCTGAGATTCATTGAACGGCCAGGTTCAAAACACCAATATCTCTGCTAGTTTACCGAGGTGAGTCCACTCTCTCGGCTGGGAGGGAAAAAAACGATCTTATTTTTCAGTTTTATTTAATCTCGCTGTGAAACTTTCTTCTGCTCTCCTGCTTGAGTGGTTGTTGTGGCGCGAGGTTAAGAGAGCCAAAGGTTAACACTCATCTCTGTAAACACTCAGACAAAAAAAAAAAAACACGGCTAACATAAACACTGACAAGAGAAAGAAAATCTCTTGGCTTAATGGCTGGACAATGATTATTGTTCTTTGTTGTGAATGTGTCAGAGGTGTCAAATGTGCCTCTTTGGCGAATTACACACCGACCGTGGACACGCTGTCACGGTGACGAGTAAAGTTCCCACATTGAACACAAAGTGATAGAGCACAAACAAGATGTGGGTGCTCATCCAAAAGGAGAAGTCTGCTGTGGAGGTGTCTAAAACACACACACACACACGCACGCACACACACACACACACACACACTGTACAAGCCCGCATTAGAGTGTGCAGTGTTTTATTTCTTAAACCTTATTGATGTGCGTTAATCACCAAGAGGAAAAAAAGTGACAGATTCGTCTTGGTGACATTGGTGCGCAGACATATTGACAACTCGCAGAGTTTCACACTGCATACTGATCGTCTAAACACTGAACAAGGACAACAGCAAAGGACTAATGCTTCGACAGCACACACATCATCCTGCACACAAGTACTCAAATATTTTTTTTCTTAGAAAGATAAGGACAATGGTTTTTTACATGTGTATTTTTCTTAATGTCAACAATCCCACTTGATTTCCTGAGGCACTTAACTGTTATTCCCATTGGTTCCTCCTACGAATGTAAATGTTTAAATGATTTCCCTTATTTCCTGTCTTATTTTTAGTGTTGGGTGTTCATATAAAACGTGGCCAAACTTTTAAATAAGGAGGGAAACTTCAGTACAAGTGATCAATGTGAGCTCTGAACGCTCTGTTTTTTCTACCTTGGCTACTGATTTCTTTTTATGGTCATCTGCTCCAGGCACAGTCCGCCTACGAAGTACAGCAGACATCTTAGTACTCATTTTAGCACATTTCCCTCTTGTACTATTACACTATTCCCTATTAGACATCTAATAATTGGGCATATGTAGACCAGTAGACAGATAGATCGACAGATAGATATGTTGATTGATTATTTTAAACTGGCCGTAGGTGTGTTGGCCCTGAGCTTGACTGGTGATCTGTCCAGGATGCACCTCGTCTCTCACCCACTTCCAGCTGGAATAGGCTACATCTCCCTGATTGGGTAGGCAGGTATAGAAGATGGATGGATGGATATAGACCCAGACGAGATTACTTTCACGATGCAAGTAATATCTTCTTTTGCCGGTCTTATGTGATTCTCAGCAACAAAGCCGCTCCCTTTGGGTTGACTCGTGTGTCCTACAAACACTGCGAGCTCCAACCAAACAAAGGATCGCTGTTATTTGTTGTTTTTTAATTAAATTCCACGAGGCTGCTTCCCTACAAGTTTATGGTCCCTAATGGATGATGAAATGTCAGTCCTGGCATTATGACAAATCGCAGTAATCAGATCAATCGACATAGAAGAGCGTTCCCACCTTTAATGGCAACTCGGCTTTCGTGCCATTTTGAAGTCTATTCCCTTTTCATGGCCCTCTGGAGGATACACCTATATTAACAAAATGGTGAGAGCAGCAAGCTAAAATTTTGTGTGTCAAACTGTTTTGTGGTCAGTGAATATAGATATGTGCTGGAACTATTGATACTGATAAATAAAATATGAGAAGAAAAAGAGGAAGGTGAGAGCTAAGGGTAAGAAAACAGAAGAAGCAGTAAGTGAGTTAGTGTGTGTGTGTGTCTGTTAGAAATAAAGTGATCTAAGATTTTCACATGCACCATACTGGGGTTTATTCATAAGCCAAGCTGTTGCTTGTCATTTGGCCAGGGCCACTTAGAGCTCCTGGAAAAGAAATGATCCATGTCTCCATCTGAATAGAGGACCACATGTTGTCAAGTCAATACTTTGCTATTGACATAGCAGACAAAGACTTCCCTGTAAGGCAAGAAAGCTTGACCTTCAACAAATCGCAACTCTTTCACCGCACTGTAGACAGCTCCTGTCTGTCTGCTCTTATGTCTGTCCACCTGAAAGCACAAGACAAAGCATAACCAAGGCCTTGGCCACATACTTAAGTCAAGTATCCAAACCTAGGCCTATGTCGACCCACGTTTCACTCAGACACTTCTGCAGTCATTTCATGCACACGTTACCTGCGATGGTGCTTTTGGAAATGTGTGGAAAAACTACAGCTAGATAGAATAAATCATCAAGTGTTATATTATTATTTTATATATTTATGTGTTTCATTAGTTGCACAAGAACACAGTGTGCAGCAAGAGGGCAGCAGATGAGCGCTCATTTTATCTTGCAGCCAAGAAAGATTAAAGAGCACACTCTCCTATGAAGAAGCAATGAAATGATCACATTTCCCTTTAGTGTTTTCTCACAAACACTCTTGTTGCCATAATCCATCCCTATGCGCTGATCCCTAAAATAAGTTGTAAACCCCCCCCACACACTACCTGGTTAAATAACATGTTCAGGATATTTCTAAAGGAACTCCAGATGACAGTAATCTCTGTGACCAGTGACTTGTATTGTATCTGTTGGGTCCTATATCAGGCTCGACCTGACCTGAGTTTAGGCACCTCAGGCGATGAGATGATTCGCTCGAGGGGAGAGCTTGGGGAAAAGCCTGCAGCATGGCTGAGACATCAAACACTGATAGAGAGAGAAGCAGGAGAGCCTGTCATCAATCATCTCTCCACCACGACACACTGCAGGAATCTATCAGGCTTGTTTCTCTTGAGTACTGATTATTATTGCATGAAGTAATTCATCCAGTAATTCATTAATCTTAGTTGTTATCCAGCAAATTCCAGCGACTGAGTGAATTTAAAACATTTAAAGATGAGGAGGGTAAATAAGAGTGTGACCACGGGTGCGGCCGAGGCTGACTGAGAAAAACCGCTGCGTTCTGACGCCCTGCCATGGCCTCCTGACAGTCCACCCCCGTGAAGATGGTTGCCACAAATGAGCTCATTTAAAACGAGACTGTTGCTGCAGCAAGGCTAAAAGTCAGACAGGCGGCTCTGGCAGGTGTCAAGGTGTCCAATTGGATCCACAGCGAGGCCGCCATACTGCACCGCATTTACCTTCACGTGCCATCAGCTACACTGAGGGGGTGTGTTTTTCAATGCAAGAAATGCATTGAGTTCTTGAAATTAAAATAGTATTGGTGACAGTGTTGTGCTTGCTACAGTTTAAAGTTACAGCTTGTGTTTTCACAGCATGGTGTCTTTATAATAATACCGTATTTTCCGGACTATTGAGCGCACCTGTCTATAAGCCACTATTGAATTTATTCCAACAGTTTCATGTGGTCCACTCTGACCGGGTCTGATGTGACGATGCTAAATGCATCGGCGGCACAGAGCTTGCTAGCTTGTAAAAAGCTAACTAGCTTCGTGCCGCCGATACATAAGCCACACTGATGTTTAAGTTCAAAGCATCGGAAAAAAGTAGCGACTTATAGTCCGGAAAATACGATAATTTAATACCTTGATGTGTCAGTCGTGTGACTCCCTCACGCTCTTCAATACTAATTTTGCTTGGGGTGTAAGCGAGATAGAGATAGCAATGCAAACACCAATCTACCATGTAAGGTACTAGCTAACATCAGGAGCAGCTTACGGTTCAGTGTTTTACTCACGGACAGCCGAGGTCGGGGCTCGAACCACCAACAATTACAATTTGTGGATGACCCATTCTTCCAGCTGAGTCACATCCACCCTGTAATGATATTTTAGAGTTTAGACAAAGCTATTTGAGCACATTTCTCCCCCTCCTGACATCCAGTGTCAATATAATTAGGCTTTTTTTTTTTTTTTTTACTCATTTGCCATAACAGTGGAAACAAGTCCATTTGAAAAGTCCAAACACAGCATGTCCTGTCACTGAGTGAAAGTGTGAAGGGAAACTTTTACCTTCCCAACATTTTCATGCCTGTCTGCTTCCTAGAAAACAACAACCACAAACAACGAGTCTAATTAGAGCCACAAAGTGCTAACAATGGCTGCTCGGAGAGACCAAGAGACGCTCTGGCAGACAGCCAACAGTTTATTTGCCTATTTATTTATTTATTTATCTGTTTTGCTTTTCCGAGGACATGTTGCAGAGTTTAAACCTGGCACATAAAGAAAAAGGGAAACTAAAAAATAAGAAGACATCCCTAACAGTAAATTGCCAGTTAGTGCTGGCAAAAGGTGACGAGGTGTATCCAATTAAAGGGTTGGGAATGATTATGGTGTGGCTGAATGGAAAGTAAACTCTCATTGCTGATTATAATAAATATAAGTGTTGTCTTTAGTAGAGTCACTAGAGCAAAGCAAAGGACAATGATCAGTGTCTGTTCTCTATTGTTCTTTCATTTAATATCTGGGTTTTTGCTTAATGCAGCTTTACATCCGATTTAATGCACCAAACGGGACGACGTGTTGTAATAATGTTGTTATTGATTATAAAAACTTCAGGGCTGTAGAGTCAGTGTCTGGTGTAAATATATCACAAAAAAATATCAGGACTCAGACTCTGAGGAGGAACATTTCTTGAGAAATGATAAGAACTTTTCCTCCCAACTGTGTGTGTTTTTGTATGTGTGTGTGTGTGTGTGTGTGTATTTGTCTTTAATACAAGCCGAGCTGGAGCACACATTGGGGCTGTGTGTTTGTGTGCATGTGTGTGTGTGCGCGTGTGCATATGTGTGTACTCTTTTGCTCCCCTGCTGACAGTGTGTGGGTGATAGATGGCAGTTGTGCATACTGCCTGTTATGTCACACAGACACACACACACACACACACACACACACACACTTGGCTGGCAGTTTCAATAGCCAGCTATATTACACGAACGTAGCAAAGATGACAATGCTCAGTAATGCAGGATGCTAGCACTGTGTCACACTGTCCTCTGCTTATTCCCACTAATCTGGACATAACGTCCTCTACATGTGTTGACTTATTGCTAATGAGACAAACCTGTCCAGCCGGAAAACATCTCAACAGTTTCATAGATAAAGTTACACAGTTGTAACTCATGGCGTTACATAACATTTCTGACAATACCTTTGTAGAGTGTGTTGAGAAATAGTTGATGGTGCTAATTCTCCAGTTGGGTGCCATTTGTTTTTATAGAAGAAGAGGGTGGAGCAAGAAAAAGTAAATCTCCAATGAGACCAGCCCTGAACTCAAGCCGCATACACATTGGGTGTTTGGGTTCAAGACCCGCCTCCTCATCCTGTGTTCACACCAAACGTGAAGCAGATTTTTGCCTCGCATTTATTCGCATTTTGTGATCACACCATACATGCGTAGGAGTCTGAAACAAATTTCTCTATGGGGACAATGAAGTATATCGCATCGTGTCTTATATCGTATGGTATATCATGTCATATGTTGTATCGTATATTGTATCATACATCGTATCGTATATGATATTGTATACGGTATCGTATCATATTGATTTCGCCACACGCAAATTTTCAATCTCAACACTTAATAGTACAAGTACTCCCTCGTGGAAACTGTGATGATTGCCACTTTGTATTCTATTTTATTATATATATATATTTATTCTCTGCTTATGGTTCTCTGTAACCCTTTTTTTTCCCCTTTTTCAGGAAATGCAACTTTTTAAATCTTGTGCACTGTGTGCATCGTGTGCTCCTCTTTTTATTTTGATAATTTAATCTTTTCACTGTATCTGCTACTGTAACAATGCAAATTTCCCCACTGTGGGATCAATAAAGGATTTGTCTATCTATCTATCTATCTATCTATCTATCTATCTATCTATCTATCTATCTATCTATCTATCTATCTATTTACTTCCGCCTTCCACCTTCATCACTGAATGAGATTGCAAATATTGCTGCCTTTTACCTGTGGTAGAAGTCCCAGAAACAACAAAAACTCCTCTGCTTCTTGGTTTTACCCTGACGTAGTGAAAGATATGTCATAAAGCTCTGGACAGCAACAAAAAGCTTCACCTTTATCACTGCTGCTCAGTGATGTCAGATTGAGCTGATTGGTATTCCCAGTAGCACGTGACTCAAATTCTTTGTTGAAAGTCTAACTTTTTCAATTGATGCGATGTGAATTTGCGCCTATTTTCATCACCCAGCATGAGTAGATGCTTTGCTTTCACTCATTATGTAAACACGCTGTGCAATAAATTCGCATTGTCACTCCTCCTTTCATATACAAATGTGGTCACTTCTGGCTCCACAGAAACCAGCATGGTGATGTCATGGTAGCTTTGTCCATTCTATATGGTTGTGACATGATGACATGTTGAAGTTACTGTCACTGATTCATAGTGTTATAAGTATATGTGTGCAGGGTTGGGAAGTAGAGGGTCACTGGTTCCAGTCCCAGCCTAGATAAAATATGGAGAGTGGACTGGTGACTAGACAGGTGCCAGTCCACCTCCAGGGCACTGACGAGGTGGTCCTTGAGCAAGGCTTAGCCCCCCCCCAACTGATCTGGTTGAAATAGAACGGTGTAAATGAAATTTTGGTGTGTGTGTGTGTGTGTGTGTGTGTGTTCTGTACTGTGCTGCATGCTCAATGACAAATAAAGATTTCTTCTTCTTCTTCTCCCTGGCTGTTGCGTCATGGCAACGTGTTACCATGGATCTGAGCTATACTATCTCTGCTGCATGCATGTGGTGTATGCTAGGACCCTATGCTACAGTGATGCTTTCAGTTGTTGCTCTATACCTCGTGGTGAAATAACCAGTGATGGTCTTGGGATTGCTCCAAATTTACAGAAAAACATCTGAAATCATAAATGTCTGATTTTTGTGTCAGTTGAGCAATTAATGACTTTTTGAGACTCATAACGTGGTTTAATGGCTAGTCAACACCAATCCCAAGATCATCACTGTATGAAAACACTACAATTTTGTCATTATGTGCAGACAGCTTTTAGAAAACAATATCAGAGGAAACTGAATTTTTAAAATATTATTTAAATTGCCACTGTAACAGTTTTTAAATGGACTGAATCAAATATATCTCAGTCATATATGTGTAGGTTCAACTCATTCATCAAGGTAATGTCATGTGACATCAGAATTAATCTATCTACTGGTTTGTTGAGCTGGAGATGTTTCATTTCTCATAAGACAAATGAAGAGATCTGTAGTCATTTAAACCCCCATGATGCTACATGAGAGCTGTTAAGGTCACGCTGACCGCCTGAGAGTCCCTGGCTACGTGAATTAGGGTGTGAATTGGTGCGAAACCACCAGTCATGTTGGCATTATAAGTAAAATATCCTGCAATATCTTTCATTGTACAGCAGTACCCCAGTGAATAGTTTGACTTGTTCCAATGATATCTATATATCTTAGTTTTACAATTCACTTTTGGTACAGAGATGATTCGATGGTAATATTTCCTGATTTACTCGGCATCTTATGAAAGTATTTAAACCAGAACCTGATCTTCACACCTTGTATGTTGCATGTGTGTGTGTGTGTGCCTTTCTAAGTGTGACTGGGTATCTTTTGATAGAGTGACTAGAAATGGAAGCTGACCTTAAATATGTGATGGATGAGCGGGTTGGACACAGAATACTAAGCTGCCAGCATCAGGCACCGGCCCCTGTTGGCTTATAGCTTAAGGTCACCACACAGTGACAGAAATGAGAATGGGGAGGGGAAAAAAAAAAAGACAATTCATCTCACCGTGGCCTGAACCTCCGATCCCTCATCACAACTCTGTCTCGGTCTTCTCGTGTTTTTGCGCAGCTAGACATGTCACGGCGAATTAGGCAAACTCATTCGCCAGTAATTGGTTTCTGGGGAAAGGTTTTTAGGCTGACATTAGGAAAAGGGTGGCTTCCTTCTCTTGTTAATTGAGTCAGTGGTTAGAGTCTAACAACATGGCAGAGATGTCCCTCCACAGTGAACAACGGCATTAAAAGGATCTGCGCTTAAAAAAGTTTTTGCTTCACTTCGTCAGGTCATTGAAAACCTGTCCAGCCTGCCACCGTGTTCTGTCAGGATGTGTAAGTATCATCATGAAGACAGATTAAAGGATAATGGGTTGAACAAAAGCTGCTGTACCTCCTGATGTGATTGTAGTCGATTTGCTTGGAATAATGTCGAACTGTTGTGCCGCGGTGAACGGGTCTGCAAGACTGCAGGGTGTGCAACAGTTTGCAGATGTTTAAACTTTTATCTGGTCAATGCATTTTTGATGCTGCGCCCGTCCATGTTGTTAGGGTGGAGAACAGAAGAAAACAGGATGCCCACACAAATATGTCCATTATGAATTCATTATAGGGAGCAAGTTCACAGACATTGACTTCCTGAACAGATTTCTATTGGTTTAAAGGAGGCAGGCCTTACAGGACTTCTGCTAGTGCCTGTATTTGTGTTTATAAATGTGCATGAGTGGGTTAAAACCGATCATATCCATAAGTGTGTAGTTGTGTGTAGTGAATCCAAGAGTCATGGGTGAAGTACAATCTTTATAGTTGTACCATGACAGAAAAGTGAAATAACTGATGTGTGTTGGCAGCAGAAACAAGTTGTTGTTGTGAACGTTCATGTGTCATCACCTATTGACTAACACGTTGGTGCAGCCGCATTGTGTCTTGTCTTTTGGAGTTGACCGCCCGGCACACGTGTGTCTATTTTTCATTCAAACATCATTTTCTGTGATCCACATCGTGATTTTCTTGACATCAACTACTGCTGTCTGCTCTTTCTCTTCCTTTAATCTCTTCACTCTTCTTAACCTTCACTCTTCTACTCATCACAGCTGCAGCTCGCGAACTGTCTTACAACGGTGTCTTTTTGCTGTTTTCACCTTTTCAGATTAAAGTGTCTCTGCCAGAAAGACGCCGATCAGTCAGAACGGCTCTCGTTTGCTAATGTTGCTTCGATGTGAGGCTCACTCCAGACATAGAAACCCTGATGTGTTTAATATTTAGACAGTGCAGCCAACCAGTGCTGATCTATAACATGAGATACAAAAATAGTTCAGAATTAGTAAAGTGGTGATAAATACTTGGCATGTGCTGTGTTTTCTGTTGCATTGTGACAATTACTCAACCCTCTGTTAGATTGTTGTCTCAAACTGAACATCCAGGCTGTGTGTCTGTCTCACTTCTCCCTCTCTTTCTCATTATTTTCTCTCCCATGTACTCTCCTCTCACTCAGGGGTCTCTGCTGGAGCCTCGGCCATCCTGGGACCTCCATCTCTCTCTACTGACTCTCTGTGGCTCAATCCAGATGTTTTAGATCCTCCAGGAGAACTTCTCTTGTCTTTGTCTCTCCCCTGTGTGGATGTTGTCCTTGTGTTGTCTCTGTTTTCTTTTCCCCTGTATGTGTGAATGGTAGGCTTACATCAGTCTGTCCTCTTTCCAGGATATTTGTGGTGGAAACAAGTTCCTCTGGCTGCCATCCTGATTGTCCACAGTGTATATTTACTGTTGCAGTCGCTTTTATTTTGTACACATGATTTACAGTCCTTGTCGTTCCTTTTATTTTATTTTATTTTTTTACAAAGTAATTTCTTACAATAACAAATACACATTGGTATCAATTCAGCCTTAACAAAAAGTGAAGGTACTTGAGTCAGTTATGATGAAGAACACTGATTTGGGAACCTGCAGAGCACAGGTTCATGTCAGTCCAGGTTGAGGTGGTCCTGGTTTTCCCTGTAGAAAAGGACGGACCAACAAGTTGTTATACTTTAGAGCTGTGTAGGTAGTTTGTCAGAGCTGTAGATTTATATGACCCTTGAGGTACAGTTATTTTTAGGAGACAGTTTCAAACTTTTAGGAGGTGCAGGCTGCACAAATCCATTTTTTATTTTTATTTTATTTTATTTAACTTGCCTTTATTTCCCTTATATTTGAAGATAAGCTAAGACAACAAACTCTACTTGTTAGAAATAAAGCAATTAATACATTATTGATCAACTGTCTTGCTCACTGAAATGCACTGTGCACTGTTCAGGTGGTAGAGCAGGTCGTCTATGAATCGTAAGGTTGTAGGTTCGATCCCCAGCTCCTCCTGTCCACATGCCTTGCACAAGACACTGAACCCTAAGTGCCTTGCATGGCAGCTCGGTAGCCATTGGTGTAGCCATTGGTGAATGGGTGAATGAAGTGCCTTGTAAAGCACTTTGGGACCTCGCTAAGGTCATGAAAGCGCTATATAAATGTACTCCATTTACCATTTTACCATTTTACCATGCATACTGCCTTATTGCGGTCTGTAATGCATTCCTGGCAGTTTGACTGAAACACTAAATGTCCCTGTACATAACATATTCAGTATGTTGTTTTTAGCACACCTGGTACTTCCCCTGCACCTACCTGTGCCAGCCTACATGTTGATGTTATTTCCCAGTATCTCCAGTACTTATAGCATGACATGTAAAGCCGTATTTGTGATGTTTATAATTGCAGCCCCTCTACTTGGGGAAATGTCAGTGTCATGGTTTATAGCATTTTTTGTAGGAGACAGCACCAACTCCGCTGCTGTCTGGTTTCAAAATCATTTGCTTTCCGCTCAGTTATGCTGTAACAACACTGAATATAAATACAGCCTGTTCAAAGGAGGTTGATGAAATAACTAGAAATTACCTTGTTTTTCTTGAGAGGATGGTTTTCATCTGGGAGTGTTTGTGGAGGGGAAGCCAGTGACGGATGATGTCTGTGTCATTCCCTTAAGTTATTCCTGCTGATTTATCTGACTACCGTTACAGGGTCACGTAAGTACAGGCTACATAATACATTATTGTAGCACTGATACTACAAATTGCATGTGAATTTAGTTGATTTGCAACACTTGTGAGGTTTTTTGGAGTGTGTGTGTGTGTGTTGCTTAGAAAATTATACAGACACGACAAGGTCATGCCTCTTCACACATGTTCAATTTTCCAGATTGTGAAACGATAAAAAAGCGAAACCTTGACGGTGATGTTTATTGTCTGCAGTGCTGTATACCCCAGTCTCTCTTTCATTGCCACTTTATTTGCTGCAAGCACAATTTTCAGACATCATTATACTCAACATCTGGGAAACCATGAAACCACAGTCATCCTTGAGCTCATCAGTATAAAATAGGCATTGACCACATTCATCATGCAAGGCATCTTACTTCCTGTCTGTGGAGAGGTAGAAAGTAGTTGGATCAAACTCTCCTCCTGTGGAATGAGAGCATTCAGCAGGAGGCCTCAGAGATGCAGCCGTAATGCCTTTTGATAACCACACAGACGAAAAAAGAAACAGACAGATGAAGGAATGATGGGTGGGTAAGTCCTCAGAATCAGGATGGCTTGTAAGACACAGTGCTTGTCGACATTTACGGGCTTCTTATTTTGTCCTGGGGGGAGGTGGCTCGAGTGCTCTGAATGCTAACAGCAGGTAGACATGTGAGCTGCGGGTCTGGAGATACCAGCTCGGTGAAACATGAACCCTGTGATGGTGATGTAAAAAAAAAAAAATTATATGCATTAGAAGATGAAGTCACTCCCCATCCTGGGATCAATTGAAAAGTCTGACGGTGCTGCACTGTTCCAGTAAAAGTAGTGTGGACATAGACTGTAAGAGACAGATGCAGTCACCGTGACATCACCCGCTGGTTTGTGGACTCGTATTTTGAAGCCAGGTGTATGGTGTTTGAAAGTGGCCATGTTGGTTTTATGGAGCCATAGGGGTCACTGTCCAATAAGTATGACCACCAAACCACCTGTTACATTATTGGAAACCAGGCCTGTCACTCAGACTAACCACACCCCTAAATATTCCTCTTTTCAGAGCCCAATATCTATATACCGTATTTTCCGCTCTATAAGGTGCACCTAAAAGCCTTTAATTTTCTCAAAAACCGACAGTCCTTATAATCCGATGCACCTTATATATGGATCAATATTGGTTAATTATGGCTACCGTAGTCAGGGGGCGTATATTGTGATTGTACTAACGTTTGATTTACCGTAGCGGTATCAGACTGTTTCTTTTACATGTTT
>OOFC01034051.1:10257-21485 GCA_900323345.1 Pseudochromis fuscus | reverse complement strand
GGTGATAAAAAGTTGCACTACCTGTTGTACCTGCTGTTGGTAAAAGATAAAACTACGTCACTGACGTTACCTCGGAGAAAAAAATCAAACAGCTGTTCATGTAGCTTTGAACTGTGACAAATGGAGTTGGAAATACATTGTTTTCAATGAAGGCGGCGCAAATACCAGTAAGAGCTACCGGTACGTACGGTACCGTATTGTGAATGTACTAGCTTGTTGTGGAGTGAACGGAGTTGTCAGAACGTTGGTTTGTTTTCTATGAATAAAGTTTGACTGACTGACTTATCTGACTGTTTTGTTGACATTCACTTTAGTGCAGCTTCATCTAGATGGATGATAACACAACCCCAGACACTACAGTAGTTTCTATTCTATGCTCCTTATATATGAAAACAGATTTAAAATAGGCCATTCATTGAAAGTGCGCCTTATAATCCGATGCGCCTTTTAGTGCGGAAAATACGGTAGTCCTCACTGGTTCCTCTGAGCAATGCATTGTGGGGAAATCGTAGCCACCTACAGAATAATCAAAGTCATTGTTAGTTTTGTCACTTTTCCAGTGTTAACAGAGCATATTTAACACCGTCAGGTCACATTGGGATATATCTTGACAACTTGTATCTGGCTACATCCAGGGTGGGATGATGACTGAGGAAAACAATACGAGTCAATCAGATCTAGTCCAAGCTGAACCACTTATCTAATGAAAGGATCAAAGCTGAGAAGTATTGTGTTTTCTGGACTCTTACAGTGAAAATATCCCCGTGTCCTGACTGATGACAGAACAGGTAAAAAACACAAAGTCACGTCGTGCCAATCCCATTTACACACCAAGTCAGAAACCTTTGTCTGGTGGAAGAAGTTTGATTATCTATAAATCTGATTATCTGAGAAAACGACCAAAGGAATAGAGCTTTGGCGTGACAAGGCCTTTACTGTGTAATCACACTACTACCATTACTTTAGTATCTCTGCCTTTGAGCCCATGTGACAGGAATACAGTATTTGTGGGGAAATCGTTATGAGGTACTTCGTAAACCATTTCAACACCGTTACGAATTCTGCGAGCCACTTAGTGACCGATGAGTTTCAGTTCCAAGAAATAACAAAGCAGTACATTGGTTTATAGGATGAGGTTCTGGATCAGAGCCACATGACGTGGTGAATCTGACTGATGACCAAAAACTTCCTTCACCCCTCAGGTCCCCCTGGTACCAGTACAGAAAGGACGACTGAGCACCCACGTTGTATACCAGCTTTTTGCGCACACTTAACCACAAACAATAAGGCCAATGACAAACATACAATTATCACGAGCACACCGACTGTATTGACCTGCAAGTATCATCACATCGTCTTATTTTCTCAATGATTGGAAGGAAACCAAAGAAAAACTGAAGGCGTCACAGCAAAATTTACATGTCAAACAATCGGGCTCTTAAAAACAGAGCGTCCGGTCGGAAATGTACATCAGCCTCGTTCGTCCCCTGTTGATCCTGTACAGTATTTACACATGTGCAATAGGAATTGAGTACAACAAATGGAGAGAGGGTGAAATCTCTTAATACCCCAGAAGTAGCATTTGTTTGGCAAAAAAAAGAAAAACTCACAGGAAGCCAAGTGCTTTCCTTCCTCCTCCCTCCTCTTCTCGAGAAGGGTAGAAGGAAGAAATCTGGCCGGAAATGACTCTACCCATCATCCTCTGCTCTGCCTCGAGCTGCGAGGATATGGGTGACCTACTTTGAGTCCAAACTTTGCTGCTCGTGTGCAGAAAAGCCGCAACATTCTTGAAGTGAAGCAACATTGTCCGAAAGCAGAGCAACAACACGTCCCGCGGTAAAAGACGCTCGATTCTTCTTCTTTTGTGAAATATTGATTTCAGTGGTATTGCTGTTCATACTGATGCATGAAGCGCTGTGCAACCTCAACCACAACTTCTGCCAATTCTGTGCTTGAGTGCAATATCAGTGAGGCCACTCGAGTGTCGAAAAAAAAAAAATAGAAAGTGAAGGCAAAATCTCATCATGACAGGAAATCAAGCTAAGGGAGGAATTAAAGGCCATCTCGCAGATAAACATTGGCAACGAGTCGGGGAGAATTTGATTTGCAGCCAGGAGTTTTTGAAAGCGGCGAACCGAGCCAAAATTGTTTGGTTTTACTGGGTTCTCGTTAAAAAAAAAAAAAAAAAAAAAAAGTGCACACATTATGTATGACCTGAAAGGCAAAAAGAAGGGGTCCCGAGCATGATCCTCTGCCAAGTGCTGCAACAACTTAATAGGCTTAGAATTAGCCTGTCGGAAGCATGAAGAAAGGGATTACTGTAAGATCCGGAGCCAAAGGAGAACGAGGAGCGGTGACACAGTGAGAGGAGATCAAGTTAAACACAACGGTATTATGTGTCGGGAAGAAAACAGAATAAGCGGAGATCCTCGCGGCTCGTCGGAGGATGGCGTGCGCTGATGTCTTCTCTCGCTTCTTCCCTCAAGGTGAGAGGTGCATAAGTCAGACCGTCGGTAAACAAATACCGACGTGGTTATCGCTCCCGATCCAGCCTCGCACGGCTCCGACACATAATACAGGAGGCAGTTTTGGAGGAATAAATATAAACAAGACAAAAAAAAAAAAAGTGCTTTCACTGAATTTCTCGCCGCCTTTTTACACATTCAGGTTTGAACGGACTCGTGTGAATATTCATGTCGCCAATCCAACTTTGAACAGATCCTTAGAGATGCTGAGATTTCTCTTGAGGGCATGTTTGATTGATCGTTGTGGTTTGTAACACTTTCAGTTTTGGACATTTTATTTGCAGCGATAACTCTGTGCTCACCAAAGCAACTGAAGGGGACAATGGACTCAGCAGCTTCTTGGGATACTGTGCTTCCCCTGCTGGGCCAAAAGGTGAATGAAGTCTAATGAGATGTCGTAAACGTGCCACAAGCTCAGGTTAATAACCACGGACTGAATGTGAGAACGCCTCCGGGAAGCTTATTTGATTCAGGTTCAAATACAAACCAGAAGTCAATTAACAGCTGATCATTTTGGGAATATGATGGTCAAGAACAAACAGAGGTCAAGCCCCATGGAGATTCAACAAGGGTGGATAAACCCCTGGATTCTGCTAAAATGTGAAAGGGCTTTTAATTTGAAACCGTTACCGTAAGTGTTGGGTTCATCTGGGTGCTGAACTGTGTCCTCTTTGAGTTTCATTATTTTTATACCATTAATAACCACCTTAATGTAGAAGGAAACTGTAGTTTTTATGTCAAACATCTGGAATACTGAGTCAAGGATTTGGTTTGTCCGTGGACTACTGTAGAAACATGGCAATGCAAGATGGCAGCCTCCATGAAAAAGCATAACTTCAATGCAAAACCAAAATGTTACCTATTCCATAAGTGATGAGGTTTTGGTGAGCACAGCGTTATGACGACCAGTGAAAATCTGACAGCAAGAACCATCCTGTAGTAAACCTGGTGGATCCTTTAGGCTCTCACTGACCGTGGGAAGTGCTTCGTCTTCGTCGTACAATTAAGTGTTGGCGTGTTTAAAGCTCTTTATAAATACACATTCTGGTCAACTGAGTTAAGGGTGTGTCTGGGAACTTATCTTCAAGTTTGCAATGGGCAAAAAAAGGAGGGAAAATCACCAACCACAAGCACCTGCTGGCTGGACACTTGCTGATAAACCGTCCTCCACCCATAGAACCAATGAAGCAGCAGCAGTGAGAGGAAAAAACAAAGTTATCTTCAAGCACCAAAGTTTGGTTGTTTTTTTTTTTTTACCCTCCTCCAAGACTACTGAGCAAAACTGACCTTAACAGAAGACATTTGTCTCCAAATCCCATCATGCTTTATGTTTTATTACCTGAGCATTCAGGGCATATCTGCATTTGAAGCCAAAAAAATCGACTCAAATCTTGAGATTGTGAATATTAATGCTGGTGGTAATGACCAATTCTGTTAGACAGCTTGAAAACATTCCAGTCTCTGAGGTGACGGGGACTTAACGTCGGCCCTTTGGATAACTGCACGCTGTAAAAATCACAGGATAATGTCTCATATTGCATTTAGTAACAATTAGCACCGAGTCCAGGATGGGATCTGGAGACAAGCTGTTCGACTGTCACTTTGACTTTCTCCTCTAATTGAATGCGGGACTTCTGGGGTCGTTTTGCTCGTCCATCACGCTCGAGTGATTGTGTGAGGAGGAAGTGGAAGCTGTGATGTGATTAGCCTGAGACTAAGCTGCAGTGTGGAGCAGCAGCAGCAGTGGGTGTCACACAACCCCCCCTCCCCTTCAATATAAAGACACAGCTAGTAGAAGACCATATGTGCTTGGACAGTGAATGAAGTTTAAGCCGTGATACTACCAGTGACTGTTCAGTTATTGATCCCTAGGTAAAAACAATAACCCCCCCGTCATGTGACAGTCTGGGTTAACAGCAGTTGATGACATGTGTACATGTGCTTGATGGGCTGAGTCCGTAGCGTCGTTGGCCCGTCCATCACGTGTCCCAGTCCAGCTCTCTGCACGCGATACGGACCAGTCTGAGCTCCAGCTCGAAGGCGTCGGGCCGTTCCTGAGGGTTGGCCGACAGCATCTCCCTGATCAGCTGCTTCATGTGGGTGTTCATGCTCTTTTTCCTGGCGGGGATCAGCAGCTCCATCTTTGGGTTCTCCAACAGGGCCTCCCCTAAGGGTACAATCTCTGAGCCTTGCTGCACGTAGCTCCCCAGCAGCTCCTTCTGAGTCTCCACGTCCACAAAGGTAATGCGCTCCACCATGGCCCAGATGATCACCCCCAGGGCGAAGATGTCTGCCTTGGCCGTGTAGTGGCCCTCCCACACCTCCGGGGCCATGTAGAAGTCCGTCCCGCAGGCCGTGGACAAGAAGCACTTGTTGACGCTGGCCGGCTCCTCAGGGTTGAGCCCAGAGGTGGAGCAGACCTTACTCAGGCCGAAGTCGGCCACTTTGAGGGTGGGCTCGGACGAGCCGGTGGGCGTGCAGGCCTGCGAGATGAGGATGTTGTCTGGTTTGAGGTCACGGTGTATGATCTGGTTGCGGTGCAGGAAGGCCAGGGCGCTGCCCAGCTGCAGCATGAAGCTGGTGTTCGTCTTGCGGCTGGGCTTGCGGGACAGCAGGTAGGCGTTCATGTCGCCCCCGTCGCAGAAGTCCATGACGAACCACAGGTAGTAGGCACAGCATGGGTCGAAGGTGATCTCACCCTTCAGAGACGTCTCCACCAGCTGCAGTACAAACACAGAAAGAAGAAAAATACTTATGACTATACTTTAAACAAGTCATGGACTGTGGCACCACACACACACACACACACAACACACATTAAATAGATTAAAAAAACGAAACCTTTGTCTGGAAAGCAACATTTCAATGTTATGAAGCTAGCGTTAGCATGCTAAGTTCTATCTTAGCAGCTACAGTAAGAGCTACAGCTAGCCCTTCTGCTTTACCTCCAGTTTGATTGGCTGATATCAGACTTTCACAAATACAGTGGTTGCACAGAAAACAACATCTGGGCTGATTTAGAATTAACAGCAGCTAACAAGCTAACATGTAGCTACCTCCATACATGGTCACCTAAATGAAGCTCAGTCAGAGCACACAACTGTTTGCTCAGGATTCACTGACCAATCCCAGTCATTGTAATTACAGAATTTCATATTTAACAGTAGAGTACATTTACTCAAGTACTGTACTTTAGCACAGTTTAGAGTTATTTGTACAAGTATTTTCAGGGTATTTAATGCTGTTTTATAAATTTCGGAGAAAAATATTTTCCTTTCTACTCCACTGCATTTTTTTTAATACAGCTACAATAACTATTTAATTTTCAAATTAATATTTTAATAAACAGGCAGTGTGGTGTAGAGCTGCAACTAACGATTATTTTGATAGTTGATTAATCATCAACTATTGAAACAATTAGTTGACTAACTGGATTAAGGATCACATAATTATTAAATTGCTCTTATTTAGCTATTAGCTTTTAAATTTAGCATGAGGTTGTTTAAATGATGTGCTAATAATAACAAGGAGAAAGATGGATACTTCATTCAGAAATACATTTTTGAATTAACACTGCAGCTGAAATCAGCTGCTACTGATACAGAAAGTAAATAAATGTCCCATTTCTGTTTCACTGTTCAGTATTGAAGTAAACTATAAATAAATAAAACTCAGGCATTTTTTTTTTCACAACAAAGACAGGCGAGTAATCTTATATCCTCTATATTGTCAACTTGTTGCTGAGCACTATTGTCCAACTCTGAGCAGAGACAGGTAGGAATGGAGATGTCTCACTCCTTTAAAAAAAACAACAGTCAATAATTGAATTTGTCCAGGACTGTTTTTATTGACAGTGTCGACTAATCATTGCACCCCTAGTGTGGTGTGAGACTCCTTTGCTACAGGTGGTGATGTAGTTGTATACAACGAACAATAATATTCATACATTTATCTAAGGTTTGAGGAAGCAGCTTGCTGTGTAATTTTGCAGATTCATATTGCTGCACAATCTACATGTAAACTGTCCATTTCCCTTCTAGCTAAAACTTGCAGCAACCATATTGGTTTAATCTGTGATTTGAAACTAATACTGGATGGTTCTACTGTAAGAGTCTCTGGTGAAGATGTAAGCGGAGGTGATGCAGCTGAACACGACTAAACCTACAAAGCTCAACATCACACATCAGTGATTGAATCACTCTGATAATTATTGATACAGCAGGAAGCAGCTTCGCAGGAGGAGACCATCCCTCCTAGCTAAACGAGTCAGGCCGTCCTGACTTTGTATTCAGAGCGTGTTCGTGTCCGACCTCTCTTCCGAGGCCGTCCTTTAAATCAAAGCTGAGCGAGGGGCCTCTCATCTTTTATCCCTGCCGTAGGAAGTGAGTTCATTTAATCTCCCTCTCTGACGGCGGACCTCAAACCCCGAGAGGCTCCATCCGTCTCACGTTAAATTAAGATTAAACGGTTTCTGGAATTTGATGGATGGTGTTGTGTGTTAAGCACAGAAAAGCTGCACGTTCATGAGAAAACAATGTGGAGAGTAAATAAATGAAAAACTTTCAGTCATTCATTTAAACAAAAAGTTGAAGTGGCAGTTGTGATAGCAATTAGTAAAACGACTGGAAATGCAAAGGTAGTTGGAGAAGAAACAGTTTAAAGAAGTGAAAACACTGATTATCAGCAATTATCAAAGTCAGCTTTTTTGACGAGTCATACGCATCATCTTTTAATGTTTGTGGATTAATTAGTGATGATATTGTTTGTACTGACACAGGAACAGTGTACAGTGCTAACATATCACATCATACATCTTTATCTAAGGCAGCCTTCGGATGCAGTTTGGATTTAACGACTTAATCGTTTCAGGGGTGTAATCACAGACTGTTTATAGAAATGGACGAAGCAAGTGGGGCTCAAAAATTAGGCCCACCCAGAAGTGCAAAAAAAAAAAGCGCAATACACCCGACGACCACTAGATGCTGCCTCAAATAACTCCAATTGACTTAAATCTTAAATATTCAGCTAATTTGTTTTTCCACAAGTCATTCTGATGTCATTAGATAAAGTCAACTCTTCCTCTCAGTGATCTGGTTCATCTGAAAATCAATTATCATTAAGGAGATATTAGGCTGAGAGAAGGGGAGGAGTTAGGGGCGGGGTTAGTTTGATCGACAAGCCTGTTCTCCAATGAGAGCAGAGCTGAAGTCGAGTCTCATTCACATTGGACAGTGACCTCAGGTTCAAGGGTCAGACCGGCCTCCTTACTCCTCCCTTCATATCCAAATATGGTCATCTCTGGCTCCAAACAACCAACATGGCCACGTTCAAATACCAAACTCCTGGCTTCAAAATACAAGTCCACAAACCAACAGGTGACGTCACACTTGCTTCGTCCATTTCTATAAACAGTCTCTGTATGTAACAGTCCACAGAATTCACTGATTGATATGTGCTTCAGTTATGGAGCCATGTTTTATTTCACTCTTAAATATGAAATAACCAATTTAAAACTGGTGCAACATCTTCATAACTAGAAAATACATTTCCTGTTGAAAGTGTTGTGTGAAAGCTTACACTATTTGCCCAGGATTTGTTGGAAAACTCTACATTAAAAGTTAAAAATCTGCATAAAAATGAGAAAAATATTGATTTTAAAAAACATCCAAGTTAAAAAACAGTTTGATTTCAACATTTCGTCCATTCAGCACTTCATACATGACAACTTCTGTTTTTACAGAAACTTTTGAAGCAGACGTGCTGGTCAGTTTCATTTCATAATTTCCTACATGAACCAGGGCTGTGACTTTTTTATTTTTTTTTTAAATTGAGCTATGTGTTCAAACGTGTGGTGAAAAGTTCATATTGGAGCTGCAGTTTCTCTGACCCGGCTCACTTAGCTGCTCACATCTGTACCAGGTTGGACAAGTGGACAGGGCTAAATACAAGTGATCAGATCAACTCAACCACATGTGGAGGTGGTGTGGGACCCATGTGGCCACAGATCTTTGGATGTAACAGAAAAAAACTGTAGGAGGTGTAACCAGAGAAAGCTTGAGGAGGAGATAAAAGTCTTGTCGAGTGATGTGGAAGTCCCAGTTAAAGCAGTGTGGTGTGTGGTGTTAAAGTGTCAGTGGGTATACAACTGTTCAAGTGTAAAAATGAGCTTAAATCACACATTAAAGCCTCTGATGTAAACTCCTTCACACACTAAACAAGTGTGTGTGTGTGTGTGTGTACTGGAAACAAAAGGCTGCCAACTGTTTGACATGCCACTAGCCAAGAATCTACAAAAACAATAGATGTAAATTATCCCACAGTTGGTGCGGTCAGATAATTCTGCCCCATTATCAGCGGCTCCTCTGTAAGCACGTACTGGAACATTACCGAGCGGTGGAGAGAAAAAAAGAGCTGGAATAAAGGGATTCTGGGAAAATGTCCAACGCCAGCGCTGCAGAAAACTGAATGCACGCTCTGACAATAGCTCGGCGAGCCGCTCCGGGGCTGATGATTGGGCCTGTGAGCCCGCCGTCAGACAGCGGGGAGGCACTGCGACATGACAGCCCACAGACAGGTTGACTGGAAAGGGGAGCCCCCGGCCTACACCCCCCGCCATCTCCCATCAACCCCGACCTGACAGCACATTCATGTGACTGTGGGGCCGCAGACAACACAGATCCAACCAGAAGCCTCCAGCTCTTCTGTTAATGCACAGAAACCAAATCTAATATCTGTGCTGTGCAGCAGCAACACAGAGCTCATTATTCACCGAGATCTAGATTTGAAAAAGTGTTGCTCCTCTTCTAACCTTCACTGTGTCACAGGATGTCATGCCAATAACAGCAGCGATCTATTTTAAGGCACGGCAACATGTGGCCGACCAACAAGTGCCTTTCAAAGTGTTTTCTACTTCCTCTGAAGCCCGACGTCCTCCCTGTGACTTGTGCAGGGAGATGTTTGTCCAACTGTTAACCATGGCTGCAGATGACGTACGGGAGGGAGGGGCAGTGAGGGGCAGATCGTCAGATAACACCAGCAGATGTTACTGTAACTGTCACTGTGCAGTTGAGGTTTCGGGCTGCGACCAACGATCATGCTCAGTATCAGTTTATCTGAACATCAGTTTCTTCCCCCGATCACTGTTTAAATTCTGGTTTAGGGCTGCAACGATTATTCGACATAATAGATTACGTCAATTATAAAAATTATGTGGAAATGTGGAAATTCAAGAGTCGATGTGTCGTATTATTGTTTTTTTTTTAAATCAAATACCACTCGGGAAAAAGTCATCTGTACTTGCAGTACCATACAGGAACTGGTGGGGGCAGTATCGCTCCCACTGTTTTTCACATTATTCATTGAAACGGACAGGAAGAAGAAGCAGCAGCAGCACGACAGTGAACCAACCAATGAAAAGGGAAGACGCTGGGTTTTTTTTAAAGGTTAAATAGCACGTTGGCCTCTCGCTGGGAAATGTGAAAACAAAAAAACAAAGATGGACAGTCGACCAACATAAAGTATTACGTACACTCTGCAGGAAGGAGTTTTCACTGCAGCACTTCCTGTTTAAAATACCACAATAACGGGAAGCATACATTAGTCGGGGATTCTGCTAGCACTTAAGCTAACCGGTCACGTAGCTTGCAACAATCCACCCATCATGCAAATTTTTTTTGTTTAACAGCGCTATTTATTATTGCACCTTATCAAGCATTTCTCATCCAATTATTCGAGTAATCGACGGAGTAATCAATAGATCATTCGATTACTAAAATAATCGTTAGCTGCAGCCCTATTCTGGTTACAGTGGTCGTTCCCACAGAGACGCTGGTATTGCACAAATATGACACATTTACTTACATCAGTCAATTCAAAGCCAGGTCTCTGACAAAGCTCGGGGGTGTGGACGACATTAACAAAAAGAGGTCAGACCCCACATACAGGCCGGACGCCCGTCAGATAAACATCACGTGTATTTCTACTGCTTCAGTTTAACCCTCATGTTCTGTTGCAGGTCAGAAAAGGAGGGTCAGGAGAAAGTTTGAAAATCTTTGTTTTTAGCAGGAAACTTCAAACTAACATTTAAAATTCAGAGTGACGACAAAAACACTCCTGGATTTCAGACAGTTCTAAGATCACCAGAGATAACTGTTAGTTTTTCCTTTGGGGACATGTCAAGGACAAAGTTTACATCCCTCCTCTACCTGTGACTCTGGATGATCTGCAAGAAAGTATCAATGAAGCTCTTTACAGCTGCTGCAGAACAATGTTTGCTGAGCAACAAGGGGATGCACTGTAGTGTCTATAATACCACATGAAACGTTATTAGTATATACAACTGTAGCTATCAAGACTGTAATAATATTCATTTAGGTTTTGATATTATAACTTGTTGACATGGAGGAGTGTTTCATGGACTTCAGGGATCTTCATCTTTCTATCACAGAGATAATGTTCAGGTCCCTATGACCCAGCCATGAAAGTGAAGCTGAAATGGATCTGAAATCTCACACAATTTCTTACTTTGTAAATGTGAGATGTCGCACCTTAACCACACACACACACACACACACACACACACACACACACATTCACTGCAATACTAAACCTGTAACGTGTGAGGAAGTGCAGATATTATAGGAACTAACTGCTAAGGTTCGTCTCAAGTCATCTGTTGCAGATGCAGGGAACCAATCACAGATG
>OOFC01034049.1:0-21346 GCA_900323345.1 Pseudochromis fuscus | reverse complement strand
TGTGCAGTCTGCAGTTAGGCGCTGCTTCACTGTGTATTTATTTCTACTGTTTATCTTTAATATTGAGAAGTAGTTTCCTAGTTGTGTGTGTGTGTGTGTGTGTGTGCAAGGAAAACATGGATAAAGGAGCGTTTGTGTCTTTAGGTCAAACAGATGCTCTCTCTGTTTCTCCCTCTCTGTCAGTGTGTGTGTTGCTGGCAGTCCTTAGAAGGCATGGGTTGCTTGATAATGACCTTGCAGAAGAGCAGCGGCACATTCAGGCTCCCAATTACTGGTTGTGTAGATTTCAGCATCTCTGCTAAAAAACTGCAAACACAGTTTATGTTTTCTTAAGAGATGTAAGAAACAGCATCTGTACACATTCAGCAGCTCGTTTAAATGCTGCTGCTGCTGTGTGTGTGTGTGTGTGTGTGTGTATTATATAATGTTAGTTGTTCTGCATGTAAATGATCTTGGTTGTACAAAAGGCTTTGTTTTGAGGGGCACTTGCAGTGTGTGTGCGCAACACTATGCGCTTCAGAAAGAGACAAAGGCCAGTAATGGGATTTGATGCTTAAAAGATGATAAATCATAATTTCAGAGGTGTAGATGTTTTCAGGATTGATGTGTGTGTGTTTCCTTGTAGAAGTATCGTCAGAGTCTGGCAGGACTGTTGGCCCCTCCTTATGGAGCCATGGAGAGTGGATCCAATAATGACAGTGAGTAGATGCACACACAGCAATGGAAAAAACACTCATTTGAATTTTGTAAACCACTGTTGGTGTACTACAAAAAACAAAACCAACAGTCATGTGAAACTGTGTAACAGATCCTATATTTTGATAAACACCAGCCCGCAATTAAGATATCTGTTGCGGAGGAAGTCTACATTGCATAACTGTTACAAAAAAATACTTCTGCTTCCTTTTCAAGACGTGATACTTATTTAGTACTTTGTATATGTGACTTGCTGTGCAGTAAAGCATCCCTTTATGTTTTGGGACATATGTGACTTGTATATTGATGCTTTGGGAACGAGAAGCTTCTATATTCTCTACCAATGTTCAAATAAACCAGTCTGATGACAGCTCCCTCCCTCCTCAGGACTCACAGACAAAGACAACATGAACTCAGACTCTGCAAACAAAGCTCACAACAAGGTAAATGCTCCATCAAAATCACAGTATGGACAACTGTACCTTTCTGTAAAGTACACAAAGCATGAATGAACCAATACACCATGTTGTACTGTGGCCAGACAGCCTCATTTTGTCTCAGTATCTAACGGTGTTTAATACAGCTGAGCGGCATATTGGTGTTAATGTTTGAAACAATACTGTGGTTAATATTTAAAATTGAAATGTATTTCTTTATGAGATAGAGTAAACGTAGTAAACTGGTCCTCGCTGTCATATAATCGAGCTGTTTTATGTTCATGAATGAACCTGAGTGCCAGAATGGATTTCATAGGTGCGTGTGCTCTCTGAGCAGAGGCCAGTGATGACTCACAGCTGTGATGTTCTGTAGTTATGCTAATGTTAGCTAATGCATGCGCACAGAAGAAAGATCCCATCTGCCCAATTAACATGCCTTCCTTTGTTGTTTCCAAGAGCAGCTGTGTGTGTGTACACATCTGTCATGTTCCCCTCTGTCTGAGATGCAGGTGTGGTCTGTAAAGGATGTGTCTGCTTGTATGTGCTGTGGGTTTTTATTCAGTTTTACTACTACAGGTACCCAAGTCACATACCATACCTGCAGCACATCCAATAAAATTAAGGTTGACAATCACACTGATTCACTTTACTGTAATATTTACACACACACACACAATCCGGAGCTATCTGAGCTGTGAATACTGCAATGAGGTTTCCAACCTGGTGTTTCTGTGTTCTGTAGATTCCCTCAGAGAAGCTGCAGAGAGCAGGGAAGGTTCTCCGCAATGCCATCCTGTCCAGAGCCCCACACATGATCCGAGACAGGAAGTATCACCTCAAGACTTACAGGTATGTGAGTCTTTTGTTTGTCTACACTTCCAGCTGTGTGCCTTTCTGTAAAAGTTTGTAAGGTCTTGGGAAATTTTCTTTGATGTTGATAAAACATTTTGCATTAAATATTTGAACAATGTGTCCACATGTGTATTGCAGACAATGCTGTGTCGGCACGGAGCTGGTGGACTGGCTGGTGCTGCAGAGTGCCTGTGTGCTCACACGGTCCCATGCTGTTGGGATGTGGCAGTCACTACTAGAAGAAGGGGTGCTTAATCACGGTATTATTCCTTATTTATAGTACTCTATGTAGAAATGAGGTTTTAAGCATTGTTGAAAATATCCATTGGGAATTAGTTTTCTGCTAAAAACAAAGAGTCACTGTTTGACTTAGTGTGTGTGGTTTTAAATCCAATCATCAATCACAGTGGGAGCTTCTATAGGAATACTGGAGTGGAAATTATTCAGAGGTTTTTGAAGCATGAACATAAAATATCGAATCTCAATCTCAAAGTCATTCACTTCAAAGACGTCTGAAAGGATAAACAACATCAGTAGGCACGTGAGGTGTGTGTGTGTGTGGGCTTAATTGTTGTGTGTTTTGACTGTGTGTTTGTCTGCTCTTCAGTGGACCAGGAGCTGGGTTTCCAGGACAAGTATCTGTTCTACCGTTTTCTCGATGACGAGGAGGAGGACACGCCGTTACCTAGTGAGGATGAGAAGAGGGAGAGTGAGGAGGAGCTGCCGGAGACCATCCTCTTCCTGGCTCAGATAGGCCCAGACGCTCTGCTGCGCATGATCCTCAGGAAATCGTTAGTAATGATCAATCAATTACTTACACTTTTAAAGCAATCCACTGATTTTCAGCTCACGATCCCTAAAAAGGTGCCAAAAACCCTGTTTACACTTGGTTTTAAGATGCGTCTCGGGGGATCGGATCAGAAATGGACAGCGCTAAAAACAAGTTACGTTACTAAAGTTACTAAAAACCCAGATCCGATCACTGAAACCACATGCGGAGGTAGTCTGGGACGTGTTTGACTGCATATCTTTTGAAGTGTTAACATCTGAACACAATGGGTCAGCAGCACGGTTTGGAGATGCTTGTTAAATACAGGTGTAAACAAAGATGCAACTTGGCTGTTCACTTGTGATCTGATCACCAGGGACGTGGTTTAATGTAAAGTCTAAACTTGGATCCACTGTTACTGAAAAAGCACTATAATAAATGTTATTACTTATCATTTAGACATTAATGTAATTTAAAAACCATACTCCAGTAGTTTGATAATATTCTATTGTATTTGAACCGAGAGATCCAGTGCTACTGTTTCCCCTTTCTGTTGCTTTTTATGTGCAATCCCTTTTTCATATTTCACTGATGCTGGACGGTCAGCTCATTGAACCAATTAAAATCTAAAACCAGCATAACATACAGAACATACAGTACTACCATGTAATATATTACGACCATCTGTAGTGGCCACGTTCACAACATTACTTTAGAATATGTCATTACTAATTTTACTGATGTGTGATAAGAGGCGGAAGTGCAACGCATGAAATCTTCCCGATGAGTTTACTGTGACTAACCTCTGCGTGTCTGCAGGCCTGGTCAGAGGACAGGGGATGACCTGGAGATCATCTATGACGAGTTGCTTCACATCAAGGCCTTAGCTCACCTCTCCAACACTGTGAGTCAGCTGGGCCACTTTTGGTTTACTGAGAAGTTGAAGGTTATGGAGGGAGAAGTTGTGACTGCAGCATTTTTCTTAGCAGTATGATCAGTTTTACACAGATGGAAATTTCCCTGCTTAATGAAGAATTAAGTGCTCATTTAATAGATGCAACTACAATGTATACTGTTCACCACAGTGTAAACAGTAGTGTACACTGTTTATATACAGTAGAGAGATGGTACACAGGTGTTATTTTAGGTTTCTGATAGACTGTAGGGACACTTTTAATAACCCTAAAAACACTGATCTTAGCCTTTTCTCACTTCATTTTTCTGCTGCACAGCTAAATCCAACACAACCGTGTGTTTTGTTTTGCAGGTGAAGAGGGAACTGGCGAGTGTTGTGATCTTTGAGTCACATGCTAAAGCTGGAACTGTGTGTAAGTCTGTACTTTGTCTACAATGCATTTTTGTTCCTGTACAGCTGTTTTGTTTTTGTCCTAAAGTCTCACAGTGTGGATCCCCCGTCAGACACCCTGAGCCTGATTACTGTTTCAGTCGAATTGTTAGGCCCTGTTAGGACTCTATCTTGCTTTGATTTGGTCCATAATCATGCTTGACATTTCGAAACTACAGCTGCGATAATTTGCGGGCACTGGGGGGGTGTAAACAGGAAGCATAATGTTGCCTTGGTGTCAGTTACTGTTAGCATCTGGCAAATTGACAGCATTAAAATTAAAGTAAATCAGCTGTTGGCATCCAATATATCTGATCTACTTATGGAAATACTGACAGGTTTCAGTGGATTACTGTAGAAAACCTAAATGCGAATGAACATCTTTATCCTATAATTTCTAATCGTATTTATGAATGTTGATTTGTGATGGACACAGGAGATAATTATACCCTCGGGAGGAGTAAGCCACACTGAATCTAAAAATAAACATATCATGTCTGTGTGTTTGGATCCAACTGAGTTATGAGTATAAATTTTGACACAAACTGTGGCGCCCCCTTTGACTCTTTCCCCTCGGGGAGGCACGCCTGACAGTCTGCACAGGATGTGTGTTAGTCGTGTATGTGGGAGTAGTGTGTGTTTGTTTTCTTTATCTTCCAGTGTTCAACCAAGGAGAGGAGGGCACATCATGGTACATCATCCAGAAGGGCTCCGTTAATGTGGTTATCTATGGCAAGGTGTGTGGGTGCGCTTCAATGCATTTATCCACCTACTTGCTTGTGGGGTTTTTTTTGTTTGACACAGGAGCATTGTTACAGTTTTCTGCTTCATTTGATGATATATCATCTGCATGTAATGGATTAAAATGTGTAGCTCAGCTTGTCTGTGTGGAGCAGACCAGCAGTATGTGCCCTGTGGGGCTGGGAAACACCAGCAGTGGAGTTTGGCAAACTCTGCTCAGCTCACTATGACTCACCACTATGATTAACTGGCTTCAGGGATTGTACGCATGCACAAATTCACACCACACAACCACTGTACATGCAGACAAATGCACTGCACACACACACACTGATCACACAAATGTACACAGGCCTGCACAGATGATTCATCCCTGTCATGTTCTGTCTGTTTTTTACTTCAGGGTTTGAGATGACTTGGTTGTATCTTGGTGTTTATTTGTCTATGTATGCATTCATGCATGTGTGTGTGTGTATCTCAGGGTGTGGTGTGCACACTTCACGAGGGCGATGACTTTGGGAAGTTGGCCCTGGTCACAGATTCACCCCGTGCTGCCTCCATCGTCCTGAGAGAGGACAACTGTCACTTCCTTCGTGTGGATAAGGAAGACTTCAACAGGATACTCAGAGTGGGTGCACGTTCATCCTGGATTTTAATGGAAATTTACTCACGCCGGCTCCAAATTAACTGTTCACTGCTAAATCAGAGTTCAATTGAGTCAGACGTTAGATGCAATCCATCTGATTCAAAGGGGAAAAAAAAAAAATGACAGGCACATCCATTCAGGCTGCCTCAAGCATTCGGCTCCACTGTGCAGCTCCTGACTGTGATGTTTGTCTCCCCCCTCTGACAGATGAGCAGTATTGCAAGTTCAATTCCTATTAGTGCTGATTTGACTTCTCATATCTCTAGGATGTGGAAGCCAACACGGTGCGTTTGAAAGAGCACGACCAGGCAGTGCTGGTGTTGGAGAAGAGTCCTCGAGCCTCCACACTGGGAAGCATCAAGTACGTGTGTTTGTTTCACTACATATAGTACAGGGTGACCCAAAAAAACGTGAATTTTTGAAGTGCGTATTGGCAAACGTGCATTTTCTTCCATCACTCTTGGGTTTTATTGGATTGTTAAAAGATTCCCGTATTTTTGTGTCACTCTGTACTACCTACAAGTACACATACCAGCACATTATTTAAGTAGAAGTCTCGCTGTGTACCTCTTGCAGATACACTGTGATATCAGGAACACCAGAGAAGATTCTGGAGCACTTCTTGGAGACGATGAGAATGGACATACATCACAGCGAACCAGGTATCCAGAGAGAAAACTGTGAAATGCAACAATAGATTAGATGACCTAAGTTGATCTGCAAAGTATTCTGTAGTATTTCACCCCTGAAGCACCACATCCCTGTTACACCTAGATTATTGAGTGTGGTATTAATTTGGAAAAGTTCAACTCAACAAGATGCGTTTAAAGACATCCAGTCCTTAACAAAGCCTGGATGCTTCCCTAAGATTGTACAGACACTTTATCAAAAAATAATGAAAGAAGGTAGAATGCATAGACTATTATGAATGTATTAAGAGTAAATAAATGCCTGTTGAAACTCTTTATTTTGCACATAGTATTTTCTGCTTCCCCCCTAATTCTCCTTTCTCTTGCTGTTTGCTTCTTTCAGACCCAGCAATCGATGACTTCGTCCTCATGCACTGTGTCTTCATGCCCAACAGCCAGCTGTGCCCTCTGCTCATGGCACAATATCCTTCCCACTCCACTTTGTATTCATTGTTTTTACACATACAACCCCGCTGCACTCCATTGTTTGCTGCACACTATAACCATGCTGCTGACGACACCTCGGACTGTGAAACTCACCAGTTCTGCTTATGGAAGCGCTGAAGCAGCAGTTGACCGTCCGGCACTAATGAACTGCTCCATGTCCTCTTCACACCTCAGTAACAAGTTGTAATCCCAGATGCACAGGGCTTTTCTTGTCGTCAGTGTAGTGTGGCAGAGGTGCGGTAAACTTGCTGAGCAGATTAAAAGTTGAGGTCCTATGTATTTATATGAATAAAGAGTTTTTGTACCTGAGTAGTAATGAACAGAGTAACCGGGTTTAGCCACTTAAAGGGGACATATTATGAAAAATCCACTTTTAAAGTCTTTTATTTTTAGTATTTTACCTCCAAGTCCACTGACTATGAGACTTTAAAACCATCTCATTGTTGCGTGAGCTGCTTTAAGAGAAATACCTGGGGTAAAATGAGCCATTCTGGATTCTGATTCGGATATTGTGACGTAGACCGTGGAGTAGATGACGTCTGACAGGATCTGACAAATGCTGCGTTAGCCAATCCCTACGGAGTATCCCATGTGGTCTCCCACAGCATCAGAAGAGTAGGATCCACCTTCTTGGATGCCTCCGTTACAAGAGAAGTTTGGCCGCGACATGAGTGCAGTCAAAACTCTGTTTGAGTTGTAAAAACCCACACATTTCTTTACACAGGCTGCCAGCCTCACAGCAGAGTTGATTTTTCTCATTTAGGATTTCCTCGCGTTGCGCTGATTTCCTGGTTATGGCGAGAGCGTCCTGACATCAGTGTCGCGCAACGGAGGGGAGCGCTTTAAAGCGAAAGGCACCAGAAAACAGAGCGTTCTGGCTGCAGCTGACAAACAGTGTTTTTGAGGCACTAAAATACGGGATGAAAATGGAGTTTCACCAAGAAACTTCACAGACATGTTCTAGAGGCAAATAAGACTTATTTAAACTTCCCAGAAAACCAGTATAATATATCTGATTTAATGGTTTAGATCGTGCACCACATCAACTGTTAACATATCAGATATCACAGTTTTTGTGTTCCAGTGTCAGTAGTGTAAAATATTTGTCTTGGTTATGACCTTTAACCTTGCCTGCACCTACCATGCAGCGTCACCGCCCGGCTCTGAACAGGAGAGGTTGGAGTATGCAGTCAACAGTAAGAGGAGGGTCCTCATTCTGGCCCTGCGCTGGGCAAACACACACACATACCTGCTGCAGGAAGAGCCTGCTGCAATCTCTTTCCTGGAGGTGAACATGAACATGTGAACTCTCAGTGCAATAACAGTGCCACCTGCAAAGATTGACTCCACGGTCTGAAGGCTTTGTCCTGTCTGTCTCTGTAGGAGCTGTACGGAAGTTTATCGAATGACTCGCGGATGCTGAGAGCTCTCAAAGACTTGGTGCCCGACCTGGAGAAAGTGGTCAAATTACAGTATGTGTCTCAGAGTTATACTGTACAGCATCTCTCTGCATCTTAAACTTCTATTGTGATGCTCTGTGACACACTTATTCTATCACTTTTTACTTTTTGTAGTTCGGAAGAGGCCAAAGCAACAAAAAAGGTACACAAATACTAATATTTTATAGTTCATATCTGTACCATAACAGTGTACTGTATACTGTATATAGTGGGGGCACCACAGTGATCTGGGTGCTGTCATGTAATCCAACAGAAGACCCTAATACGACAGTTCAGCAACGGAGAAGAAAGACTGCAGAAGAAACAGCCCATTAAGAATCAAGACGACAGTAAGTTGGAGTGTGTGTGTGTGTGTGTGTAAATATACTGTATATATTTATTGCGATTAAATGTTTTGGTGATACCTGATGCTTCCTTTTGTGTTGGAAAAATGTGTACACATGACGTAACAAAATCCAAAATCAGAAATTGGTGTAAAAGTTAAAAACCAGCCAGAGTCGAGATGAGAATATTTTCCTGGCGTTCACATGTGGGAAGTTATTGAGGCCGAGCCAGAGGAAAAAACAATAATACCAAATGAAAGGAAGAAGGAATAACCTTTTGGGTGTAAGCAAAAAAGCAAAATCCTCAGTGTGATGCTAAGTTATAGAGTCTATGTATTTGAATGTTTCTGTGTTGTTTTTTGCCTGTGTGTGCAGTCCTGTTAAAGGTGTACTGCACTGATCACACCTACACAACAATCAGGATTCCCGTGGCAGCAACAGGGAGGGAGGTGATCGGCGCTGTGACCGACAAACTTGGCACGACTGACGAGCTCCTGCTGGTCCACCTCAGCTCTGCTGCGGGTGAGAAGAAAAACTGGTTTATATGTGAAACAGCAAGAGGCTTTTCCATCACTTGTTTCACTTGTGCATGAATGCTGTTGCCTGTGTACACCCCATGTGTTGTGTAAATAAGCAGGCTCATCGTTAATGGTCTCCAATATGACCTATGTGTTAATGTCAGGACATATCTGGGTGGTGATGTTAACCCAACTATCTCAATGTTTGTTGCAGAAAAACAAATCTTGAAGCCAAATGATGTATCGGTGTTTTCTACTTTGAGCATCAATGGGAGATTGTTTGCCTGTCCTCGAGACCAGCTCAACAGTTTGGTAAGAGAGTAACTTTACTATGCTGTTACTACCTAGCATGAACTATTTATTGCGATTACTTGGACCTGAGCTCCGGCTTTGTGCGTGCCTGTGAATTTACACAAATGTGTTTGTTCGCCCCTGTGTGTGTCAGACTCCTCTTCCAGACATGGAGGGTCCGTCTGCAGGCTCCATGTCAACATTTGAGCTGATGAGCTCCAAGGACCTGGCTTATCAAATGACCATGTTTGACTGGGAGCTCTTCAGCTGTGTACACGAGGTACGATTTTCTCTGGTGCACGCCAGTGTTCAGCGCAAAGACCCTTGTTTCACACCCGTCAGATAACTGGGTCAGAGTGTAGTGATGCAAACTTTCGCAGCCAATATTGCTCTTTACAAGACGGCAAAAACCCTGCAGCAGTAAAGCTCAGCAGATACAGGGTGACAGGGTCTGTCCACTGGATTAAGTCTAAACTCGCTCTCCCTGTTGTTTCCTCTGGCCTCTCCCCACAGCACGAGCTGCTCTACCACACATTTGGCCGCCAGAGCTTCAGACGAACCACGGCTAATCTGGACCTGTTCCTGAGGAGGTTCAACCAGGTTCAGCTGTGGGTGGTCACTGAAGTCTGCCTCTGCAGTCAGCTCAGCAAGAGAGTCCAACTCCTCAAGAAGTTCATCAAGATCGCTGCACAGTGAGTACGACCTGCTGGCGAGGAGACCCGGCTCCCTAGATTTAATGAGGTACAACAGCTTTACAACTTTACTTTATATTTGTGTGTGTTTGTCTGCAGCTGTCGAGAATTTAAGAACCTGAATTCATTCTTTGCCATCATCATGGGGATGAGCAACCCTGCAGTCAGCAGGCTGAGCCAGACATGGGAGGTAAACTAACTACTGCATGTGTAGCTCTACAGTAAAACAAATCTGAACTTTACTGTTGTTAGAATACCACAACTATCACTCCTCTCACTGAGATCCCATCTTTTTTTGTTTACTGCAGAAACTCCCAACCAAGTTTAAGAAGTTCTACGCTGAGTTTGAGAGCATGATGGTAAGAGTCATTTCCCAGTCTATCAAAACACATTAAGAATGATTGTCCCATTATTGGTTTCATCCAAATGATTCAAAGATTGCCTCCTCAGAGCAAGAGCAAGACACTGTTTCTAGCAAGAAAGAAATGTTCCTGTAAATTATTTTTTAATCATAATTATACTGAGAGATAGATGCCTTGGTAACACGCTGTGGCTATATAATGCTATTTTGCAAAGAGAAAAAAAATGATCTAATTATTTAATTGAATAAACCTTTAAATGTTTTGAAACTGACTCTTTTAACTTCCTTTTCTAACAGGACCCATCAAGAAACCACCGCTCCTACCGGCTTACCGTCACCAAACTGGAACCACCAATCATCCCCTTCATGCCTCTCCTCCTCAAAGGTGTGATTCAGTGTATATATCAGCCACTGTACTATTTAGAAAGCAATAATAGTAATAATGGTTGTGATTAAAATGTAACTAATTTCTTCACAGATATGACATTTACACACGAGGGCAACAAGACATTCATTGACAATATGGTCAATTTTGAGAAAATGGTGAGGAAATGATTAATTTCTGGTTTGAGTAGTTGTGCTCTTCTTCCTCTGCTGTGTGCATAACAACAATTTTAATCCTTTGTTTCATCAGCGTATTATAGCAAATGCAATTCGACAAGTGAGGCACTGTAGAAGCCAACCATTCAGTAAGTCTGCAGATTTTCTTAGCACCTTGTCATCACCGTCTATCTGCTGGTAAACACTCCTCCTGATCACTTTGCTGTTTCTCTGTTGTGTCAGATCCCGACATATGTCAGCCGAACAAGAATCAAGCCGAGGTGCGGGGTTACGTTAGGAAACTCTGTGTGGTTGACAACCAGAGAGCGCTGACGCAGCTCTCCTACAGGCTGGAGCCTCGGCGGACATGAACTCCCAAATCTTCCACCGCCATCGCCTTCTCTGTGATGTTAGCATAAAGGAAAAAAAATCACACATATATACGCACATTATCCGGATAAAATAACTGGACATTTAGTAGCAAAACACAGCGATCAATGACTTTAGCACTATTATGGACTCTTATGGATCAAGGACTTAAACTGTGCCGTTAAAAAGCCTCTTCTTCCTGAACAGACAGAAGCTGTTGGGCTGCTCTCTCGTTGCTGTGTCTCAGCCGCCGGACTGAGGGTTTATATCGTACTAGTTATTACTGTTTGGGACCTGTCAGATAGAACTGTAATGTATAGAACTTGAATCAATATCCTGCATGACTGAACTTCATAGGCTTTGTGTTCTATACAGTGGATTTCTATCAGAGTGTCCAGTAATGTTGTGCTATCCCCCAAAATGAGCCCTAGTTTACAACAAAATACTGTATCTGCCTGTAGAGCAAACCTTCCTCTCCTGATGGTCCGACTCATAGACAGAAAACACAGGAAACCCCACAAACTGTAGTGATCCAGACTCTTCGTTTTCCCTGTTGAATATCCAGATAAATACATATTTACTTCATAATCTAAACAAATATATCAAAGTCTATAAAATGTATATCAAAGTCTATAGGATTTCACGTCCTTTAGGGTGTCCATTAACTAGTCAGACACTTAAAAACTACTTAACAGTATTAGTTGGAATAAAGACCTAATGGTATTCCCATTGCATTGCAGTGCAACCAAGATTATAAACATTGTAGACGATGAAGTTGCCAGATTGGATCTGTTCTGAGGTCGGCTGTACAACCAAATTGCACTTCATCGATTTGGACTGATTGTAGATGCAGAGTCTAAAGGTTAACTTATACTTTGAGGGGAAACCTTGCCATCTCTACCAGTTGTGTTCAGTCCGTGTCATTTTATTTTTGTACCCGTGGGTGTAGGTTATTGAGTGTGTTCTTGACAGTGTCATTCATTTTCCTTTGATCTCAGGAGCTTTTTGCTGTGATGATGTGTGTGTTGAGAACTGCCGTGAAGGCTGACTTTTCCTGCAAAGCAGCCTGTAACTGTATTGTATGTGTAGTCTGCCTTGTAAATAAAAATAGCTAATTTAACAATGCTAATGCTTTCATGGCTTTTCTTGACACTGTGATTTTATTTTCTCTGTGAGAGGAGGAGCATGAGGAAGAACTTTCTGACTTCAGTTAAGTTTCTATGATTTCTACCTGAAGGCAGCTGAACTCTGACTGGTTTCTATGGTTTAGAGACTACACATTTCAAATGGATTATCCTGCAGCACAGACTGAGCTGTGGCGTTTACCTGGCAGGAAGGATCTCCACAAATAATGTTACTGAGTTGCATTATGGGAAATGTAGGATCCAGTCTTTGTGCATATCATTACCATATTTAACTATAATATCATAGACTGGACATATCCACGGTGACACCCACTGGTTTGTGGACTAGTATTTTGATATAGACATAACAATTTCTTTGAGGGGGATCAAAACTGACCATATTTGGATAAGAGGGCGGAGCTGGGGAGCAGTGAGGGGGTGAGGATACTGGGGCATCTGAGGCAGTCTATGGGAGCAGGCTGTTAATCAAATCAGCCACAGTCTCTCTTTGAGGGCTAACTTCTACGTAGCTATGAGATTATTATCAGATGACCACCAGGACACAGATTACTAGAAGTGACTTAACTACTGATATTACAGTATTTCATAGGTAAAGTTGGTGTTTTTTGAATTGAGGCCTACTGGAGACAGATTTTTTGGAGCCAGCATCTAGTGGCAATTGGTGGCATTACACTTCTGTAACTTTTGCATTGGCTTTACTTTTTTAAACCTTGCGACTACATCCATCCCACCCAGTACAGCATGTAGCAATGGTCATGATATTGCTTTATACAGTCTTTGAGTTACATTGATTCTTGTGGTGTCCATTGACATCTGTCAGTCTGATATATGACTTTTGTAAGGTGCAACACCTAGGCATTTTGTCCCAAGTTTAAATTAAAATTTCCACACATATGGTCCAAAGAGGAGGGACCCTCCTGGGCTGCCAACATGCTCACTTACGTTGGCTCCCTAGGAGAAATTTTACTACCTGCTCTGAAGTGCTGGAAGTCACACACTGTAAATTTTTTAGCCCTTTAAGCAGCCAGTCTCTTAGGATGCTGTTTGTTTTACCCAACACATTTGTAGTATGGTGTGTCATGATTCATTGCTGCTTCTACGAGCTGCTTGCAGACTTTGTCATGTTTTATTTATTCAGTGATTCACTATGAAGTCTACACTTGCACTTGATCACTGCCAACAACTGAGAAGCACCCGACTAACTTCCCATATCTGATCTCACCTGTCCGAGCACAGTGATGTCAGCACGGCTTTCCTGCTGGGTGATGTCAGTGGGTCATTCCTGTCTGCTTGAGTAACACACTGAGTCCGTCACTGGCTGCTCTAGTGAGCGTGTGTTTTTAGCTGCAGAGTGTGTGAGACATGGATTTAGGTATCTGTGGTCGTCGTTGCTAACTGATTCACTATGGCGGACACACTATAGGTCAGAGCTGTATATCTGTGTGTGTGCGTGTAGTGTATGGAGAGCTTTATATAGCCACAGTTATCCAGGAAGCAGGAATGCCCTGGATGCCAGTGACCATATTTGAACAGTGTGTCTGCTACAGGCTCACACTGACTGCAAACCATAACTTACACACACTCACCTCTCCTTCGTCCTCGAGCTCGGTGTGTGTGTGTGTGTGTGTGTGTGTGTGTGTGTGTGTGTTGTAGTTACACTGGATCACCACTACCAGGCAATGTAACACCTCGTCTGGCACTGACAGCCGACTTTTCCTGACTCACAGCAAGCAAACTTCTCTCTCTCTTTCCAGCACTTTCTGGTTTCTTCTCCCTGACAATCTGTTCTGCTGACTGACAACATCCACTCCGACCCCGTGGAGGAAGCTACCCCGCCTCTCTTTTTTAGTCCCTTCTCCTCCACTTGCTCTGTGCTGACCTGTGACTTGTTGGGAAAACGGTTGGTGGTTGGAGTGTTTACGCTTTTGGGCTGTATGTGTGCGTTTGAGTGTGCGTGAGTCAGTATGCCATGTCGTCCCCTGGCTCGTCGTTTGTGCAGATAAAGCATGAGGACTTGCTCTTCTACGAGAACTGTGGAGGAGGCAGCTTTGGGAGCGTCTACAGAGCCCTCTGGATATCCCAGGACAAGGAAGTGGCCGTCAAGAAGCTTTTGAAGATCGACAAAGAGGTAAAGGGTTGACACACACACACACACATACACACTCTCACAGACCTCACTTCTGCAGTGGAGACAAATATAATTATAAGGTTCGAGATATTTATTTGTCATGGCCTCTCCTGTGTGGCACATTAATACTCCAGATTTCAACGAGCCATCTAATTTTTCAGATTCTCTTTAGATCCAAAGCCTCCTCCCTCCCTCCCTCCTCCCTCCCTCCTCCCTGTTGTCTGCCATTGAACATGTGTTTATATTAAACATACCTCTCCTCATCCCCCTCCTCCTCCTCCCACTCTTTGTAGATGGAGCAGTTTTATTTATGCCTGGACTCCACTGTTCCTCCAATTGTATGTTAGGGTGAGGTGTGTGGTCATCTGAGGCTTAATTCACTGCAGTTCAGGCCTGGGCGGTGAGTCTCTGTGACCCAGACCATGATCCAAACATAATTTATCGTCCATGTTAATAACACCAGGGGTGGTGGAGGCTCAGGAGCCGGTATCAGGAAACTGTACAAAGTCAGGGCGACCTGTGGGTGAATAAGGCGCAGTGTTAATGTCAAGGCAGCACAGTGCAGATGAAACACACACATAAAGACAAAGAAAAGCTGCCGTCACATGTGGGCCAGCTACTCAGAACCATACACAGCAGAAATTTTGATTTGTTGCTTGACTGACCTCTTTCACTCTCACACACTAACACATGCAGGGTGGGCAGACATGCATAAAAAGTGTGTGTACAGTTGATGTTTAAATACACGCTGATGGATCAGGAGAGAGCTGCAGACCTCTGTGGATCCTTCATGCATGTTTTTCTGCAGCTGCACACAGTGTTTCCACATGTACGTGCAAAGGCATGCACACAAGCTGGTATTTGCACACATAAGCAGGAAAATGATGAGATTAAAACCCAAAAATAAAATTGCTACTTAGAGGAAAAACTCTTTACTGAGAAAATATTTTGAGGTTTAATTGTAATTGTACTTTATAGTCAGTTATTATGTTGCTTTGCAGAAGTTAAATCTTCCACTAAGGTGAAGGTTGTGATCTATACGTCAGTACAGATTAATGGTGTGTTTGTCACTGCAGTGTGGAGGGTTTTTGTTTGGAGACTCAACCTGTGGAATGAAAGAGGGTCAGACCTCTGCTCGGGCATCCTGTAGACACCTCAGAAATTAATTTCAAAGTGAATAACAAGTCAAAGTTCTAACTTTTTAGGCCTATACTAAAAATGAGATATTGTAAGAACCGAAGGAGCAAATGAAGGTGTTCATCTCGCTCTGTTTCTCTTCCCTCGTCTCTTTGTCCAGGCTGAGATTCTCAGCGTACTGAGTCATAAGAACATCATTCAGTTTTATGGAGCCGTGCTGGAATCTCCCAACTATGGCATTGTCACAGGTCAGACCCCATGTGTGTGTGTGTGAGATTGTAAGTATCCTTTCACATGTACTCACAAGATCATAAAACCTCAACATGTGGCTGTAGGAGTAGTTTACTCCCTGACTTCAGATAAGAGTTATCTTTGGAAAAAGAGCTCCACAAATCGTGTATTATTATACTCGGGGTTAAGGCTTGAGGGGTCAGAGCATGCTGTCCTGCCGTATGAAATGTATGTGTGTGTATGTGTGTGTGTTTATTAGCTTTATTAGTGTGTATTTTTGATCCTGGGCAGAGATCATACGGACACGTTAGCACACGCTCCAATGACTGACGAGTGTTTATGCGCGTGTTTTGAAGTATCAGTGTATACTCTGAACACTGGTTCTTGCTGCATTTCCTGGCAGGACATTTGTAACTGAGACCCGCATGTTTGGATGCAGTTGTAATCCCGGCCGGGGTTATATGGTCAAGATAAAGCACTGACACACCACCGCAGACTCGGTCGGGCCACTATTCTCGCCGGAGTCCAGTGCTCACTAAAAATAAAAAAGTACAGTAGGCATTATTATTAAGATCTGACTCAGGAGTTGGATTTTGATCGTAGTTCATTTGTAAGTACAAAAGCAAAAGCCTCCTTTGATTAGACAGTATCTTCTTGTTTCTTTGATCTGTCAGACGTCAAAAGGAAATGAGGGAAGGTTAAAGGTCGGCACATAATCTGGATTAGAGGGTCAGGGTGTGAAGGCTGCGAGCTTTTCCACTGCACTGAGCTGGGTCTGTCTGTGTGGTGTGCAGGGCTTAGATTTGCTTCATATTGAGGTGATTTCCCTTTGTTTAAACTGACATTCACCAGTTTACAAAATGCTGTAATACCCGCTGTAACTTTATTATAGACTGCACTATGGAAGTAGACATGCTTTGTTAGTTGTGAAATATTTTAAGGATCAAAGTCCGAGTGGATCTGTGTGACAGGTTGAATGCAGCATCCTGACATATCTGTGTCAGCATCAGCACTGTACATGAATGTGTAGCTGTGCACGACCACACATGATTTGTCTTGGTTTACTGTTCTCCTTAAATCACAATCACTTCTGTGTGTGTGTGTGTGTGTCCTACAGAATATGCTAGTGGAGGGTCTCTGTATGAGTACCTGTCCAGTGAGCAGAGTGAGGAGATGGACATGGAGCAGATCATGACATGGGCCATACAGATAGCCAAAGGTACACCTCAAGGAATAATAATCATTACAATAATAGAGATGAATAATTAAATGAGCATTAAAATGATCATCAGCGTCCTGTGTAATCTAATACTGTAGTTATTATGTAGCAGAGGAAATGCACAGCTGATGATTTCCTTCTTAACCACAGTCTCAGTGTGTTCAGGACCAACAAGCTTAACAGAAAACAATTAAAAAAGCTATAAAATACATAATAATGTTTGTTACATGTACTCACAAAGGCGTTATTTGAACATCTTGCTGACTAATGGTGATGCAGCAGAAAAACATTAACATTTTAAATGTTTGTTATAAGGAAATTAGAGTGTAAAATGTGACCATGTTGTTAATGGTGTTCATTGGTTGACACTGTCGACTTGACACTCACTTCCTGATTAGTTCTGTATCTGCTCACTTGTTGAAGGTGTCGTCTTAAACCTACATTTTTAGCGCCAAGTCATTCAGTGGTTTTCTGCATGAACCAAAAGCTGATCCCAAAACAAAATGTTATTCAGTGAAACTGCCAGGAATTATTAGGAGGCTCCACCAAATCCAATCGGACAATAAGCATCGTTGTTAATGTTTGGTATCCTTTGTAGGGATGCATTACCTTCACGCAGAAGCTCCAGTTAAAGTGATTCACAGGGACCTCAAGTCACGAAACGGTAACACGTGATCTTTTGTTCATCGTACTTGTTTCTGTGCATATAAAGTATGAGTCCTGCATGCGTGTTGACTGGTTGCAACCTTACATAACCCCTTAATAACATATATGGCACTGACTGGTTTCCTTATTCTCTGTTTTGCAGTGGTAATGACAGCAGATAAAGTGCTGAAGGTTTGTAACAATGGTCATTAATGGGAAAACAAATCAGGCCAAAGGGAGTGTATTTATTTATTTATTATTATTATTTTTTGACCTGTTTCTGTTGGAATTTCAGATTTGTGACTTTGGAGCGTCTAAGTTCCTGTCCCACACCACCCACATGACGGTGGTGGGGACGTTTCCCTGGATGGCTCCAGAAGTCATTCAGAGCCTGCCTGTCTCTGAGACCTGCGACACCTACTCCTACGGTGTGGTGAGTTGGAAATATTGTATAAATGTTCATATAATAAGACCAGGAATTTTTTGTACTGTATTTTGTCAGAAGTTATTAATGAACTGAATGTTGGAATTAAATTTGTAAACATTTATGCCATCTGTATGTGTGTTTTTTCTGCTAAATTAATGTCGTGCTCCACAAAAAAACAAAAACAAAAATATATATATTATTTTCTTGAGTAAGGCATCATTAGATACCTTTTAGCATCACCTCTGGTATCAGTGGTGTTTCTTGGTGGTCCATCCTGAGTGAACTGTCTGTTCTGTGGTCAGGTGCTGTGGGAGATGCTGACTCGGGAGGTTCCTTTCAAAGGATTTGAAGGGCTGCAGGTTGCATGGCTGGTGGTGGAGAAACAAGAGGTAACCTGCACATACATCCATGCACAAACACACTGCAAGTAAGCATGTAGACCCACCAGGACTTAGAGACGGTTAGAGGCACAATGCGATGCTCTCATGGTTTCCACTGTGAGCTGGTGAGGCTGAGGTGGAGTATTTTTAGGCCTGATGTCAGTTCTCTGCTCTTGTAAGGCCTGGATACACAGCGGTGGAGCTTGGCCAGACTCCCCCTGGCTAAAGCCTTTACGAGCGAGCGAGAGAGACAGACACAGAGAGACACAGAGAGAGAGAGGGAGGAAAGAGAAAAGACTGCAGTGAGAGGAGGGTTGATTCTCGAGGTTTATGGGCGGTAGGGGATGATGGTTACACCGGGTCTGTGTTTCCGTTACTGACGTGTCTGAATCCTCTTTAACAGCCTGCCCTCTACACACACATCCACGTTTCCATGACTTTAGAGGACGTTATTTTGAATTGCAATAATTTCCTGGAGGCTTACTTCACCATCACTACTACTTGTCTAATCTTAACCTAACCTAACATCAACACAAGACATGTCTTCACTTTAAAATGTAATAATACACCACTAGGAAAACAAGTCCCCATAATGTGTAAACAGATCTAAGTCCCCACAATGTGCCTAAAACCCACCACACTCACACACACTGGGGGCCAACAAACAGCCTGGAGAACATGATTCCTGCGTAGCTGTTGGCTAATCTCCAAATACTCTCCCTAAATAACTCTCTCTCTCTTCCTCTTTCCCAGTCTCCCTCTGATTTCCCCCTCCATTGCTACACCTCTGTTCCTGACCCTCTGACTTGCCCTCTCTCCACTCAGAGTTGGTGATATTTTAGGATTAATCCCCGGAGAAAAATGTTTCCATTTACTGCACTGTACTATGGGGCTGTCTGGGCTCATTCAGACCTTTGATGATACCCGGGGATTCTTTAATGCAGGGACATTATCTCAGTGCTACAGTGTGTTGTTGCTGTTGTTTGCTGCAGGTTACAAAAAGATAAACACGGATCCACAACACCATTTTGTGTAATAAACAGGCTGAGTGTACACTGTAGGTTAATAAAATGATTAGATTATTATGAGCTTATTGGACTATAAAGTGCAATACAATTTTACATTTATAAATTACACATACCAATACAGGAAAAGTGCTATTTTGAAGTATGTATTTAAGTCCAACATAATACACACACAATTTACTACCAGTGATGCCAGTTTTGATTAGTCTTATTGATTTCCAGAGGGTGGGACTCAGCTGAACAGGGAGAAAGAGAAAAATCACTTTTGATATAGTCGTAGATCTCGGATGATCTTCTCTGGTCATAATGTAATATAAGCAAATGAGGTCTGTAATATAAGAAGAAGCAAGACTATTTAACACCTCATCAAGCTAACATCCGAATATTAAATTCTACTCTATAGCCAATGAAGAGAGGTGAGAATTGCAGCGATGTGGTCCCCTGGTTTTTCCACAGAAAACACAATGTAGAACTGAATGAAACTTGATTTGACTACCTCCCAGATGGGATTTAACTTAAGTGTGCAGAAACTGTGTTGGTTAAATGCTGTATTCAAAATAATAAAAACATCCAATTGCTTCTCATAGAGCTGGAGACAGTTTGCAACCACCCAGGTTTTTGCAGCTTGAAGAGAGTTATTGAGGTCACTGGGTTTGTTATGGTGATGCTGGCCCAAATATCAACTAAAAGAAGTATTGTGTTTTTGAATAATATGAATTATATAGAGGGAATTGGTTTGTTACTGATGGTAGTAAAGACTAAGCTGGACTGTGATGTTTCAGAATGCAGTTTTCCATTTTCTTAGACGTGACTGGACAAGTGGAGGTTTGAAGAAGAGGTGAACAATGCTGGCTACCAGGGAGCTAGTGACTGCTGAGGCTAACGCTGCCAATAGGTTCTTGGAAAGTTGGAGTACTAAGCAGGTGGAGGTCTTCACACAGGAAATAATATGATAAAGGTCGGGCAGAGCGGTGGAGTCAAGAGAAGAGATGGATGTACAGATGAAATAATTCAAAGTCAGAAATACATAAGTGATTAAATATAGCATTAGTGCAGCACTGGACATTAGCAAAGTTGGAATTCTTATGTCAAGCTGGTTGAATTGTATAAAATAAAACGTAGTTCAATATGACGTCTCTGAGAAAAGTAAAGGCTGATGCATCTGCGGTATGTGTTTATTTTGTCTTGGGTGTCTAGAGACTGACCATCCCCACGAGCTGTCCGGCGAGTTTTGCAGAGCTGTTGAGGAAATGTTGGCAAGCAGACCCAAAGGTAAACTACGAGGGATACAGTGGTTGCTGTCCTTGAAAGTCTTCCATATGTCTCACTTAATTATAGTTATTATATCCTGTGTGCATCCATGTACCCACAGGAGCGTCCGCAATTCAAGCAGGTGCTGGTAACCCTGGAGACCATGGCTAACGACAGCAGGCTACCGGACCAGTGTAACTCCTTCCTACATAACAAGGACCAGTGGAGGTACACACACAAAAAAACACACACACACACACACACAACAGTTTTGTGGATCGAGTGTAACTGCACTGTGTCGGATCTTCTGTCATTTTTTCAAGTGGATACAGTAAAACGTTTTTCTCTTGTCACACTGACAAATGTGGTCTGTTGTTTACCGCGTGCACACACATCTACACACGTGCCATCAAACACACACACACGCGCACACACACACACACACACACACACACACACACAGCTCTATGGACTCTGAGGCTCGGGAGGGAAGTTGAATGTGTGACCCTGTACTCTACTTCAGTCTATATTAAGCTCTCTGGAAAGTGTCCATGGAAGAGATTCCTCTTCTCCTCCACTCTG
>OOFC01034048.1:0-14851 GCA_900323345.1 Pseudochromis fuscus | reverse complement strand
GGATGGTGGGTGGTTGGATGGATGATGGTTGGATGGTGGATGGATGGATGGATGGATGATGGATGGATGGATGGATGGATGAATATGGATGATGGATGGATGGATGGATGGATGGATGGATGGATGGATGGATGGATGGATGATGGATGGATGGATGGATGATGGATGGATGGATGGATGGATGGGTGGATGATGGATGGATGGATGGAGTGATGGATGGATGGATGGTGCATGGATAGATAGATAGACAGACAGACAGACAGACAGACAGATAGATAGATAGATAGATAGATAGATAGATAGATAGATAGATAGACAGATAGACAGACAGACAGACAGATAGCTAGATAGCTAGATAGATAGATAGATAGATAGATAGATAGACCATGCTGGGTTTACTGCAGTGATCCACAGAGAGCAGCTGAAATCTCAGGTGAAATCACAGGAAGCAGTCTCACCTGTGTGAGCAGCCTCCCTCAGCTCGTTACAGGTGCACGATTGAAAACAGCTGTGGTTGCAGGGACACACCAGATCTCCTGCCCTCTGACTCTGAGGCTCACTTGTGTTTGGTTGGAGCTGCTGGTGGGTTCACCGCTGGAAGTTCGATCCACAGCTGACAGGGCAGCTCTGCATGCACAGTCCAGCTGGAGGCTCGGAGAGGACGCTCTGTGAGGACGCTCTGTGAGTGCAGCTGCAGCAGTCATGGCTGCTGGCTTCCTGATCGTGAGGTAAATGTGAACGTAAACAGCTGCTCTCAGGCTGCAGGAAGCTTCTCTCATCATGTTTGTGGTCGTTTCTTGAGTGTAATCCAAGTTTTATCTGTTTGTGTTTCAGAGTATTGCTGCTCGGCTTGTTAACTGAAGTGAACTACTGTTCAGCTTTTCCACATGGTGAGCTTCACTCTCCTCTTTGAATCAGTGCTTGTCCTGTGTTGGGACGTCTGTAGTGTTTAAAACCACAAACTCATGAGGACTGTGGACATGTGGACACATCCACCAAAGCACTGCATGGATGTGACTTTTTTTATACACTAAACTTCACATATAAACTTGCAGCTTCCACAAAGCTTTCACACAGCTGCTGCACCATGACAGTGTCCATAACCACATGTTTCCCATGTGCTTTGCATGTGTCTCGCATGTGATTTTCCCATGTCTTCACATGTGTGTTTTATGCTGTGTTCATGGTCTTTTGCTCTAAGGACTGTGATATCACTTTATTCAATTTGTAACAAGTTCTAGGTTTGTACCAACACAAACACTGAATTTTGTAAAATAATAAACCAAACTATAGTCGTATCATGTAGTTTTTACAATAAAGGATTTTAGGGGTTTTTCTCTCAAATTATATTTAAATGTTAAATTCATGTTTAACACAATGAAGTTTTTAAATTAGCACAGTAACAGTTAGCATGAATAAGAGTTTAATGTTGTATAAATCTGAATCTACACCATAATTGTGAGTTTTTGTGAGAATTACAATAAATGTGATGTCATTGTCTTGACATGTGTAATTCTCTTCACCTTTTTAAAAAATATCAAATTAAAACCAAAAGTACTTTTATTTTTCTTGCTGAGAATAGCTAATGTTGCTGAAATGTGTTTTTAAAAGTCCTGCAAGCAAACGAAGAACAATGGATTTAAACTGGTGCAGGTTTCAGTGACAGACGTGATCTGATTTTCAATGGCTCCTGTTTGGTTTCTCAGACCAAACTGTTATTATTAAAACCTGCTTAAGTGCTGCAAACAACCTCACACCCAGTTTAGTTTATAAACTATCATTCTGAAAACTGCTCTAAAGGCTAAATTTGTAGGACCCCAGAAACCATTTAATCATGTGAAATTAGTGTCTGATGTCCCGTCAGCAGGTAAAATGTTTATGGATCAAAGTGGGTGTAACTTTTTTTCTTTTAAATTAAACATAAAACTCTGCAAAACAAAATCACTATGATGTCGTAAAGATGTCAATCTGTTGTCAACACATCCTGGTCAATATGACGAAGCTTTTAATGTGTTAAACTGTGTAATCGATTAACCCAAAACAACTGTTTTAAAATGTTCCCAAAATTTACTTGAATACTTTCTGGACAGGATTTAAAATATATCAGATTTGTTTTAATGTTCACATCATGTTTAACTTTTGTTCCCAGACCTACGTTATGTGAACGGTGTACCATGGCTGAGTGGACAAGGGGGCGACTATGGACCTCGTCGCCCTCTCCAATTTGTCCAGGATCTGAAGCAGCGCAACAGAAACTCGCATGCTGATGCTTTCCATGATCAGGTAAATACCTGGCTAAAGCCCCGGGCATACATCCCCATCCAACAAAGTGTGTCCCCAGTCTGGAGTCCAAATGAACAATGGTCAAAGGGAAGCAATCCACCTTTTGGGCCCAGAAGCTTTGACTTAAACCTGAAGATTCCTTTTGCCAAATTGTTGGGTCTGAAAGGCACCAGTTCAAAAACCAAAGGCTCAACAGACTCCAGCGGCGGTGGGACTGATGGTACTGATGACTCTCAGTACAAGCCGAGCAGTGTTCAGATCCAAAGCAGTTTTAATCTTCCATCTGATTCTGATGATTCAACCAAAGGTTTCACAAAGGACATAAATGGAGGAAAAGGTTCTCAAGTTTCCAAACCGAGCTTTCAGCTGAACTTATTTGTTCCCCTTCAAACGACTACTCCAACCCCTCCCAGTGTAGAGCCACAAAGTCAAACCCAGACCGGATCGCTGTGGTCATCTTTGAATTCAGCTGGGTCAGTACAACAGTCTTATGACCCAGTGTACCAAAAGCCTACTGACAACAAATTCACCTCTAATAGACTCTTGAGCCAGCAAACAACTTCTACTGACCAGACCCAACAGCAGACGTCCAAGCCATTATACCCATATCCTTATAATGGTAGATTGACCTACTTGACAGGGTACTTGAACCAGCAGAAAACCCCTACTGAACCACAAACCCAGCAGACGTACGACTCAATTTACCAAAAACCTACTGATGACAAAATGACCTACTTGTATGGACTTCCAAGCCGGCACACAACTTCTACTGGGCAACATGCTTATAAGCCAGTTTACTCAAAACCCACTGATGGCAAATTCACATTATCTGGACTCTCGGGCCAACAAACCCAGCAGTCCTACAAACCAGCTTTTCAAAAACCTGATGGTAGTCGATCCTATTTATCAGGGCTCTTGGGCCAGCAGACGACTTCTGAGCAACAAGTACCACAGACCACTGACCCAGTTTATCAAAAACCTACTAATGGAAAACCAACCTACCTACCTGGGATCTGGACCCAGCAAACCGTTCGTCCAGGGCAACAAACTCAACAGGGAAATTATGGGTCAATGTATCCAGGGTTTCTTCACGGTGGAGCGACGGCTTTGTCGGGATCCTCAAGCCAGCCAACATCTACTGGGCCACAAACTTATAAGCCAGTTTACCAAACGCTCACTGGTGGCAAATATTCATTCCCAGGGCTCTACAGCCAGCAGACCTATGACCCATATTACCGAAAACCGACGTATTTCCCCGGATTCTCAAGCCAACCAACTTCTACCGCTCACCAAATGCAGACCTATGACCCATATTACCGAAAACCTACTTATGGAAATCTAACCTATTTCCCTGGACTCTCAGGCCAACAGACGACTTCTACTGAGCACCAAACCCATCAGACTTATAAGCCAGTTTATCCAAAACCTGATCAACAAACGCAGATAAACCCAATTTACCAAAAACCTACTGATGCCAAATTATCCTACTTGTATGGACATCTGGGTCAGCAGACGTCATCTACTGGGCAACTGCCATACAAGCCAGTTTATTCGACCACTGATAAGTTCTCATTACCAGGACTCTTGAGCCAGCAGACTACTTCTACTGAACAAACCCAGCAGCAGATTGATGAGAAAGTTGACTCCAAAACTGAAGGTAAAACTGCCCAAGAGGTTCCCAAGAAGCCAGGCCTTCAGTTGAGCTTATTTGTTCCCATTCCCTCAGTTACTCCTTCAGCTTCAAAGACCCCCAGTGGCAATGTTGGCCAACTTGCTGACTTGCTTCAGAATAGTCTTGTGGCACCACAAAAACCAGCATCAAGTTTAACCCAGACTTCATCAAAATATCCTATCTTCATTGGTGGTACTAAACAGCAGACCTCTGAGCAAGCTCACCAAAAACCTACTGATGGTAAGTCCATCTTTTATTCAGGACTCTTGGGCCAGCAGACATCTTCTACTGGGCAGACCAGTCAGGATAAAATCCCCACACAGGGTGAGCTACTCACAAAGCCACTTGTTGTAAAACCTCCATCTTCATTCCAGCCAATCTCAAGCTATCAACCATATGGTAATGTTTACAGTGGATACTATGGTGCCCAAACAGTTCCCACAGAAGATGATGAAGAAGAAGATGATGATGAAGATCAAACGGATTCATCTGACCAAACTAAGCAGGAGCTTTCATCTGGCTTTGAAAATGTCCAAAGTAACTATTACAGTGGTGGAGCTCCAGGGGGCAGTCTAGGGAGCACTCAAGGTGGGTCCTTGGGTTCTGGACAATACAACTACTACCACTTAAAACCCTCAGGTGATGGCAAAGATGATGTAAAGACTGACCCTGACCAAGGTCAAGTGCCATCTTCATCTCAGTTCCCCTATAAACCTCCATCTGGTCTTAACCACAGGGAAGTTCCTGTTGCTGGGACCAGTCCTTACGGAGCAGGAAATACGTGGCAAAGTTATTATTCTTTATACTCGTCTCCTGATCAGGACAACAGTGATCCAAGTGGACAACAGCCGCCATATTACACCTACCCGCCATATCACACCCAACCACCATTCCCTGGACAGAACTGGTACAAACCACATGGAAGATACCCCAAACCTTATGACGTGGATGGTGACATGGACGGAAGTGATGACCAGACTGTCAATCAACTCACTCAGCCGTTTACCTCCACTTACCTGAGTAAAAAACCTCAGTCTTACCTCTCTGTGTACAATCAACACCCCTGCACAGGAGACCAGTGTCCAGATAATACCAACAAACAAGAGGGAGTAGAACAAGTCCAGACTCATTTTGCAGCCCAGCCTTATCGGTCACAGTTCTTTGGATCAGACTCCTATTCCTTGCCAGATGCTTATAGTCCCCGCAGCTTTGGAGGCAAGACACGCAACATGCTAATCATCCCAAAAAAACACTGACATGTACTGCTCCCAAACGGTGGTGAATCGAATGCTTCAACCATCTTTACCCAACTTCAAAATGCAACCAGCAGTTAAACCACCTGAGTCCTCATAGGTCTTCAGTTGAAACACATCCATCACCAGTGACAGCTGTAGCATCTCCAACAGCCATGCTTGTTCATCCCTTGCCTCTCTTTGAGGTTTAACTGAATCCTGACTGATGGGAGAACTTCCTCCACCTTGGTTCAACAGGGAGTATTCTGTGTAATAGCCCCGACAACCAATGGATTGAGCAACTTGTACACAAATGTTCTGCCATGGATCTCCTGCCACAGTGGCAGTGTCAAAGCTCATGTATCTGTGGAGACTTCATGGGAGGACTGAGTCTTGCTCAAAACAAAACCCTGATCCAGGATAATGGCTGCCACAAAGTTCCTGAGGATCTGCCCTGAAGGATCAGCTGATATCTCCTGCCCTCTGAAGCTTTCAGGGTGAAGCAGAGCAGCCACAAGTAGGTTCTTACACACTTTTAAATGAATCTGTTATTGGTATAATTGCATGACGCTAATGAGGTTTTTTTATTACAGGTTTGGAGTTTGAACTGAAGCAGAACATGAAGGATTTTCCACTGTCTCCAATAAAGTGTCCAAGCATTTACCCTCTGATTTGATTCGTTCTTCTGTTGAATGGCTGCTGTCAAACTGTCAGGGTGAAGATAAAGTTTATTTGAAATCTGTTGAATACGACTGTCGGCTCATTGTTGAGCTAGAAACACAACTTCTGCCAGAAGGTAAATCCACCCATTTAGCACTTTTTTTTTTTTTTTATTTACTATTCAAATTGGTGAAATGTAGCATTTAATGCCATCTAGGGGCAAGTTTCCAGAATACAGCTTCACCCCCTCTAAGATTTTTACTGTGAATATCAGCAGATGTGAACTGGTCTTGGGAACATCACTGGTCTTTTGGCACCAAATTACAAGACTTCTGTTTGTACATAACTGTAAAAAAACAAAAAAAAACCCACAATCTCAGCAGTAATTTTCACTCATTAGTTGCTGGTAACTGTCCAGTTGTAGCTTCAGAATCAAAACTTTAGCTTAAAGCTATCAAACAAGACTGCAGCTCTGGTCAGCTATGTTAGCTGTGCAGCAATAAACAATGTGAAGAAATGTGTCCCTTGGTTTTCATCTGTGAAAGGAAACTAATCATTCCAGTGATGAAGCTGTTTGATCTATAAATATAAAAATCTTCATAAACATTAAATATTCAGTTTAAACTGGTGTAAATTAGTCTTTTAATAAACAAATTACCACAGATTTTTTGTAAATAAAATACAAGCTGTATTGAAACACTGGAATATTTTTGAGCTGGTAATTGTTGGATGTTTGCTCGGTTTTTTGGGGGCACATCTTCTCCTGGAAAATAACCTTGGACATGGTAAACACTTCTCTTCAGACACTGCACATGGTAAATTTAATTTGAGTCTGTTTTAGCTGTTCATTGGTTCTGACAGATTTCCATCTGGGAGACAACAATGTATCTTTTCTGCCAGCGTATGTCTACATTTCTTTTTTCATCTTGTGATCATGAATCCTCCATTTGTCAGATTTTCAGTGTATTCCAGGAACTGTTCCTTTAAAGACTTTTAGACATTTTGTTTCCCATAATGTCCCAGAACAGTTTCTACAGCTTTAGTCGTGTCCTCGTTCCTCAGATCTTCATCTTCATCTTGTTCCACAAAGGAAACATTTTATTAAATAAAGTGTCACACCTGTCAGCTCCTGCTCTGGTACAGGTGGAGATGGGAGGCCTGTCCCACGGTGTAACGCAGCAGAGTCTTACAAATGGTGTTCAAACGACTGTGTGATCAAAGCGGCTCCTGCTGTTGGAGGCGGTCTCCAGGGAGACGGGCTTCAAAGGATTCCACTGCATAAAGTTTGGTTCGCTGCCACTACCTGTTAGCTGAGGTTAGCTGAGGTTAGCTTGTGCAGTGTCACCTCCTGGATGCTCGTCCTGGTTGATGGACAGAGAAATGAAACATGGTCCAGCTGCAGGACTCAGATCCTGACAGAGCATCTGAGTCTGATCTCACTGCTCCAAGCTGAGGGTTAACTGCTGTGATTTGATGGGTGGAAATAGGGCTGTGCTCGACATCGATGTGTGGTTAGGGTTAAAAATCAGACTGTATGAAGAGTGGATGAAGCTAACCTGACACCACCTGCTGGTTTCTGGAGTCTATTTGAAGCAGGAGTTTGGTATTTAAATGTGACCATGTTGGTTGTTTATTTGAAGCCAGAAATGACCATATTTGGATATGAAGGGAGGAGCGAGGAGGCGGGTCTACTCTTGAATGTGATATGTGTTTTCCTGGTGTCCAGCTTGGATTGTTATTGGCTTTGGTTTAAACTGTATTTTGCAAAGATACTGGACAATCTGTCAACTAAACAAAACAGGAAATAAAATGTAGTGGGTTGTAATCTGAAACCTCACCAGTAGATGGCACTAAACCCCACACTCTGGGTCTGTAAAGTGAACTAACGGAGGGGTTTTTATAAGTTCTGCATTCATGTTGAAACTGAAACCTTCACCTTCTGGAAACTCCCCCTGATTTTCTGTTACAGTCATGAATCATGAACAGAAAGGACGAAGCTAACGTCACGTCAATCAGACTAGCCCCGCCCCTAACTCCTCCCACCAGATCTCACAACAATACTTGACTTTATCTTGTGGAAAAAATGTATCGACTGTTTCAGGATTGGAAATGAGGATTTTTGAACTGAGGTCAACTGGAGATTTTTGGATCCAGCCTCTAGTGGCTGTCGGTGGGATTGCACTTTTTTTCCTCATTTTTGAGAACTGGTGCCTTTGTACATCTTTTATACAGAGTCTGTTGTGATACAGAAACATGTCAGTTGTGTGTCCGACACGTGGCTCCTGATACAACACAGCAGCTGATGGAAACCAAAGAAATCAGTCATGACCTTGGAGTCTCCCTGTGCACAGTCTGCAGTGTGTGTGTGTGTGTGTGTGTGTGTGTGTGTGTGTGTGTGTGTGTAGTTAAGCATTGCTGTAAATGAACAAACCAAGGTCTCGGACAACTAACCAGCTTGTATTGCTCGGAGCTAAATGAGCTGAACATGCAGCAGTTATCAGATGAAACAGAACAGAAAACACATTAAGGTTTTTATTTTCTAAAGAACAGATCATCGTCTGGGGATTTTTTATTTCCTGTTTTCAGCAACAAGCTTATAAATTCAGTGATTTTATCGTTAGGTTCTCAGCTGCTGTTTAATCCTTTAATGATGTGAAGAAACTTCAGGGGAAAGTTTGTGTTTCAGTGTAATCAATGATGTAACTGTAGCTGTAGCTGCTGGTTGAAGGTTGAAGTGTGAACCAGTGGTGGGTGGATCGATCCAAATATTGATAATATCAATACCAACATTGGTATCGATATTGATCGATACCAATATAATAAGATTGATACTTAAGCTTCAGTTTCTCTCTACTTGAAAAAAAAATTGTTTTAAATTTTTTGTGATATTTGTTGTGGAGTGATAACTTTGCAGACTTTGTTTATTTAAGAAAAAAATAGAAAGAAAATAATAAATTATTTTCTATTTACTTATAAACTTTGCTCAGATTGTTTCCTGAATTTAAACTGATTAATAATCTAAAAGGCAGAAAAAGTTAATCAAACTCATTCAGATTTAGTTTGAGGCCTCCACCGTCATTTTTAAAAAATATCGATATCAGTATCGGTGATACTGGCCCTGTATTTATCAGATCAATGACAAATCTAGCAGCATCACACATCACTAGTGTGAATCCTCTGGTTTAGGGAATGGATGGATGTTGGGATGGTGTGATTAGAGATGTGGAGAGTCTGTCATCCCAAGTCATCGGTGACATTTGATGATTTAAACATGACTTAAATCCTCCTGTACAGGTGCAGACAGTATGTAGTGTACTTCACAATATGGAGGTTGGATCTAGAAATGCTGTGTCAGTTCTTCAGGTTTTTCATTGTAATGAGATTTATAACATGTCAGGACATTATTTTTAATTATGACTAATATCTCAGTTGGATGAAGCAGGTTCAGGAGATCACTGACTCAGTATTTGATTATGAAACTTCACCATTACAGTGCACATTAATACACAGAAACTCTCAGTGAGCTTCCTGTGTTATGTCATCAATAATCAAAACTCAAATGAAGGTGAAGTTTATCATTTAATCCTCCTTCATGCTCGGTTGTTTTCCTCATCAAGGTTACAGGCCGGTCTGCGTGACGATGCTGTTTACAACATGATCTGACAAAAAGAGATTAATCATTAATACATGTCATGAAATAATAAAATGAATATAAATGTTTCTCCTTTATTTGAGCTTCTGGGAAATAAACTGTTGAACCTCCAGAAGGACATTTTACACCTGAGTCCTCCCCAGATGGATCGGTGTATTTCCTGGTCTGAAATGATTTCTGGGTTGACCCTGCCATGTGAAATTGTGCGTGTCAGGTTTAATAGTTCCTGTAATGAGTCTTGTTTGACTGTTCACTGAACTCGCCCTCGTACACGGCCTCGGGCTCTACCTGCGCCGCTCAGGTCAAATATAAAATCAGCCCTCGCTGGACGCCGTCCATCACTCACCTGAGACTGCAACTGCTGAGGGGAGAGACGGAAACCATCAGCTGAATGGAGATACCTGTGGTCAGCGATGGCGTCCACCTGGCTGCGTACGGACCCAGACTTCCTGTGGCCAATGGGAAAGCAGCACCTGGAGAGTTCGATGAGCCCGGGTACTACTCAGGTTATGGAGATGGCGGCAGCGTGACGTCCCGAGGATCCGTCGGTCTGACCGGCTACGAGACTCTGGACGCCCCCCCACACTACGACTTCTACGCCAACACGGAGGCCTGGGGGCGACGGAGGCGGTTCAGACCGTCCCTGTACCAGCTGCACGCCGACCCCGAGGTCAGCACGGGTCAGGATAAGAATCAATATTCAGAAATGATTTTACTGCAAGCTCAGTGTTTGTTCTCGACAGTTATTAACACTGCAGCTCATATCTGAACATTAGACTAATGACATGCTGCATTCATGTAACACAGTAACATCAGCTGCATAGAAACTACAACATGTTGCAAAAAAACTACAAAATGTTGTGTAAAAAGTACTTCCTGTTGTGTAAAAGCCACAAATTGTTACATAAAAATCATAAAATGTGAGTCAAATCTACAAAATGTTTGGATAATACTTCAAAATATTGGGTTAAAACTACAAAATGTTTTAGAATATACAAGATATTGCTGAAAAACAATAAAAAATTTGATAAAAAAATAATGAAACATTGGTGAAAACAGTCCATCTTAGTGCGTGAAATGAACCCAATCTGTCATTTGTCCAATTTTCACCCAGTTCTGGTTCAAAACAACCTGTATTTTAATGTCTGTGCCTGATGTTTATAGTGTTTGTATATTTTTCAATTTGTATAATGTCAGAAAAGTCAAAACTTTATCTTTGCAGCACCAATTTATCAAAGTAAAATAACAGAAAATTACCAACTCATAGAAATACAGTAAGAAAACAATTAATAAAAAACAATAATAATAAGTTCAGTTTATTTATTTTGTGACATTGAAATATTTAGTTGTAGTTTCTTAATACAGGAAAATTCTGTAAAATAAACAGAAAAAATCTAAATAAATTAATTTTCCTGATGTCCCATCTCATGTGCTTTTAACACAGATACTGCTTAAAAATATAGTGTTATATTATATTTATTACCTTTTATTACCTTTTTATTACCTGCTACAGCTGATTTGTCCTGTATGTTCAGATATGTATTTACTCTGTCACCTGCACTCATCACTGTCACGTCTGAACATCTCTACTGTTGAATATGTTCATGTTCCAGCAGCTTCTTTAAGTAACTTTAGATTTTTCAGACCTTCGTTTATTAACCTGGGACACAGTGTGTGGTGTAGAGTGCAGCTGTGTGATTTATAATTCTGAGAATAAATCAATGATCCTGATCTGACTGAATGTGACCAGGATGACTTCAAACCTCCGCTGTACGAGGAGACCACAGCTGGACACATGGACGGAGGAGACACCTCCGAGGAAGACGAGGATGAGCCGAAGGAGCCGCCGTCTGAGCCGACTCGCTTCGGCTGGATTCAGGGAGTGATGGTGGGTGGCGGTGGGTGTGGTCTGTGTACAGTGTTTTTTTATTAACCTGCAGTGACATCACCTAAAGTCCACCTGAAAGGAAACACGTCGTTTTTAAATCCTTTCAGACCACATTACTGCTTGTTAGCTGGCTTGATATGGTGTTTTGTTGTGTTTCAACGGTCCAATCGAATTGCTCCAAATATTTTGTCCCGCCTACATATCCTGTTTTTGCCATAAATACATCATTAGATCCTCTGGAGATGAGGTTTCAGGTGGATTTAAGGGCGTGGCCACTTTGAGTGACAGGTGGGATGCCCTGCCCCCTCTCTCCTTTCCAGCTCCTCCTTTTCATCCATATATGGTCAATTCTGGCTCCAAAAAAAACTATGGTGATAGCAAAATGCCAAACTCTTAGTTCCAAGAAAAACGCTAAATTTTGGGTTTAAATCATCAGAACTAACTAACAATGCTACCGAGATTATATAGTAATGGTAGCTAGCTAGCTATAGTGTTTTGTTGTGTTTCAACAGTCCAATCAAATTGCTCCAAATGTTTTGTCCCGCCTACATATCCTGTTTTTGCCAGAAATACATCATTAGATCCTACAAATGGAAATGATGTTTCAGGTGGATTTAAGGGCGTGGCCACTTTGAGTGACAGGTGGGAAGCCCTGCCCCCTCTCTCCTTCCCAGTTCCCCCTTCTCGTCCATATATGGTCACTTCTAGCTCCAAAAAAACTATGGTTATAGCAAAATGCCAAACTCTTAGTTCCAAGAAAAAAGCTAAATTTTGTGTTTAAATCATCAGGACTAACTAACAGTACTGCTGAGATTATCTAGTCATGGCAGCTAACTAGGTATAGTGTTTTGTTATGTTTCAATGGTCCAATCAAATTGCTCCAAATTGTTTTGTCCCGCCTTCAGAGGTAATGACTTTATTGATGATGTTTGTAGATCCGCTGCATGTTGAACATCTGGGGGGTGATCCTGTACCTGAGGCTGCCCTGGATCACGGCTCAGGCTGGGATCGGTGCGTCCAAATAAAACCATACCTCACTGTTCATGTCCTCTATGCAGATGATCACTGTCCTTCTGTCTGTGTCAGGTCTGACCTGGGTGATCATCCTGCTGTCCTCTTGTATAACTGGGATCACCGGTCTCTCCACCTCGGCCATCGCCACCAACGGGAAAGTCAAAGGAGGTTTGTCCATCGACCTACTTTATCGTACATTTCACTTCCTGTGATTACTATCATTACTTTTACCATCAGGTGGGACGTACTTCCTGATCAGCCGGAGCCTCGGTCCTGAACTCGGTGGGTCCATTGGTCTGATCTTTGCCTTCGCCAACGCCGTAGCGGTCGCCATGCACACTGTGGGCTTTGCTGAGACGGTTACAGATCTCATGCGTGTGAGTAGGATGCAGGGTGTTGTTGCATATGAAGATTTATTCTCTTTAAACTGCATCTGTTAAACTTCCTCCTCAGGAGCACGGAGCTGTGATGGTCGACCGAACCAACGACATCCGCATCATCGGCATCATCACCGTCACATGTCTGCTTGGCATCTCAATGGCCGGCATGGCGTGGGAGTCAAAGGTCAGAGAACATAGTGAACATCAACGGTGGTTAATAAAAAGTGGGCAGGATTTTAAAAATGTATCGTGATGCATCCCAGTTGTTCTGGTTGGACATGAAGTGTTTTCTTAAATTAACTCTTAAACGTAATTTCCAGAGGATCTAACTTCTGTACCTGATGTATTTCTGGTAAAAGGATATGTAGGTGGAACACAACCAAACTCTATAGCTAGCTAGCTAACAATACTACATAACATCAGTGCAATGTACAAACTAATGATAGTGTTCCAACTAACTACTGATTACTACTACAACTGCTTCCTGGTGGTAATCTGAATTGTTAGCAAAGCATGTCCCAAACTATTGACGTTATTAGCACAGAGTGCGACTAAGCTAAAACTGTGGCTAACAATTAAAATAGCTACCTAAAATGTATGACTAAACATTTAAATTGTTGTTGGTTGACTGCTGTGGCTGGTGTAGCAGAGCTCCTTCTTCATGTAAACATCCGCCTCTTCATCGGTATGTTAACAGTAATATTTTACCGTCCACAGGCCCAGATTCTGTTCTTCTTCGTCATCATGGTGTCATTTGCCAGTTACATCGTAGGAACCATCATCCCCGCTCCTCTAGAGAAACAAGCCAAAGGTTTCTTCAGTTACAAAGGTGACGATTCAGTCCTCATATCACAGCTTTCTGCACAGTTTTTCATTCACTGTAACAAATGATCTCAGTAAACAGCTCTGACGTTATTTCAGTGGATGATGAAGCTTGTTATGAAAGCTAATGAGCCTTGGCGCTAACTCCAATGTTTCACCTTTAACAGCCGACATCTTTGCTGCCAACTTCGTCCCCGGCTGGCGAGGCCCTGAGGGCAGCTTCTTTGGCATGTTCTCCATTTTCTTCCCCTCGGCCACCGGCATCCTGGCAGGAGCCAACATCTCCGGAGACCTGAAGGTAAGTCAGGAAATACACAAAACTTCTTCGTCTTGCACATTTATTTTTTATTGCACTCTATATTAGATATTTCCTACATCTTTATTATTATGTATAATAACGATTATTATCATGTATACAGTGGTGGACAGTAATGGAGTACATTTACTTGAATACTGTACTTAAGTACATTTTTTCAGTATTTGTACTTTACTTGAGTATTTGTTTTTTGGAAACTTTTACTTTCACTCTGCTACATTTCAAAGACAAATATTGTACTTTGGACTCCACTACATTCCCAGGAAGTGTGTGGTTACTTACTTTATATACAGTCTATGCTGCAATGTGTTTCAGGAAGTTTGTCCAGGTAGAGTTACCATCACACAAATCAGCAGGAAGTGACAATTAACCGAACAATAAAGAGGGAAGAAAGGAAATAGCACGGTTTTGTCGGTTTACGTTTTTTTTAAACACTAAACAGCATGTTAGCATGTTAGCATGTTAGCCTCTCGATGTGAAATTTGAAAACAAAAAGGCAAGACCAAACAGTCAACCAACAAAGTATGACGCACACTCTGCAGGAAGGAGTTTTCTTTTCATCGAAGCCCTTTCAGATTAAAATACCACATTAACAGGAAGCAGACGTTAGTCGGGGATTGACTCGGGCACTGAGAACAATACAGCAATGTACTGATATTAGAAAATGTACTTTTACTTTGTACTTTTGAATATTTCAGTATTTTTAAAGGTAAATACTTTAGTACTTTAACTTGAGTAACATTTTGACCAATAACTTTTATTTGTAGTTGAGTAAGATTTGACCATGAGTATCAGTACTTTGACTTAAGTACTGAAGTTGAGTACTTTGTCCACCACTGTCCATGAGTCCTAATGCCACTACCGAGCTCCCATGATGCAGCCTCACTCACTAGCTTCCACATCAGAAAAACTCTCCCTGTGACATCATATGG
>OOFC01034038.1:5530-44873 GCA_900323345.1 Pseudochromis fuscus | reverse complement strand
TGGCCCTGTTGATGGGAAATGTGAGTATGAAAAAACCAGACGGACAGTCGACCGACACAAAGTATTACACACACTCTGCAGGAAGGAGTTTTCACCGAAGCACTTCCAGTTAAAAATACCTCATTATCGGGATGCATACGATAGTCGGGGATTCTGATAGCAGTTAAGCTAACCCGTCGTCCAGCTTGCGAAAAACCACCCAGTGTAGAACCAGCAGCTCTTCTTCCTCACCCCCTTCCTCTCCTCCTCTTCACCACTACCTCGTGCCTCCTTCCTTCAAACAGCTCCTTTTTGTCACGGACCAGGTGTAGAGCAGGGACCCAAATGCAGACACAGGCATTTATTAACAGTCCAGGTCGTACACGAGCAGCAGAGGTATCCAAGAAACAGTAGGTCACACACAAGGTCGAAAACCAGGCAGTGTTCAGTAACTACAAAGCTGAGACTTGGAATATTATTATTCAGTATAACAGTATTATTCTGCATTCAGACTAATGATACATCTATTGTGACAAGTTGTTTCTCTGTTTGAAGGACAACACGTTTGCTATGCAGAATATCTCTCATCATAGACCACGGGTCAACAACCAGCTCCTTTCATCACTCTGCTGCGGCTCCCTGTGTCTTTGGAAAATAAATAATAATTTTTTTATTTTGTTTAGTTTTCAATGTAATTCCAAACTTGAAGATCACGGTGCTCATGTAACATTAAAATAAAATGTGATTATTTTCTGTTTTTACTTTCTTCGCCGTTCAAATTATGCGTCACAACCTGGTGACACCCATCCGCAACAACACAACATAAAATCCAGGTCGACTGTGCTTCAGAGAGCTGCACTTTTATTCAATGCTGCTGCAAAATTACACAACAGCCTCCTCGCAGCATCCTGTGCTCTCCATGGCTGCACTCACCATCTTGCAGAACTACAAAACAAAATCCCCACTTCCTCGTATGTCACTCAGGGATTACCCACTTTTATCTTGGAAAACTCATAAGTATTGGCACTCCTAAGTCAAGATACCACTGTCTTCAAAATGTTTATGTTGCATACAGAAAAGAAATAAGTTTCTTTGTACCACTTCACTGATTTCATGAATGCAACACACTGAAGTTTTGTTTAATACATTGAATTAAGGTTAAGATATATAAAGTGTTATCTTCATTTTATGTCAGAAGGGTTTTGCAGCTCTCTGTGTTTTCTTTTTTGTGGTGAATACACATTCTCCTGAAGCGATGCCGCTGTAGCCCCGCCCCTCCCTGAACCCGCCTGCACGATGCCTGACAACAACAGTAACAATAGAGAATACAGCGTCACATAAGTGCTGCAGCAGCTACTGGGCTGGTTTTGGCTTTACAGCAAAATCTTCTGAAACTACACAACTACCATCTCTCAGAAGCCAGCAAGATTTACTATATACTACATGTTTTAACAGTGTAATAACTGTGACGATGAAACAAGAATAGTAGAAAAACACTAAAATGGACTTTGATTTTTAGTTTTAGTGAATTGAATTTGAGTTTTAGTGAACAAAACACTGCAATTGCACATGAATGTTAGATTTTGCAGGTTAAATTTGAAATGAAAATAAGCATAAAAAATCCAGGTGGAAATTTGCAGGTTCAGGTGTTAAAGGGTTAAAAGAAAGTGCAGTAAAAATACCAGAATAGCACATTTGAAGTTTCACACTGACACAGTCTGTCCTATTGGACTCCAGTCACCATCTATGTTTATCTGATGACAGGAGCCTTTACAGCACCAAAGGTTTGGCCTTGAAGTCAGTTTGAGCTCAGGAATTTTAGTTCTCCTCTTCTTGGTCCTGATTGGAGCAACACCCAGACCAAACCTGTTATGCCCGCCTTATTTATCAAATTTCAAATCATTCACATGTGACTGTCATTTGAAGTGAGGACTCTAGATTTCTCCCCTTTGTTGCTGTGGTAAGGACTGAGATAAACACTTGTTTTCAGGTTTGGTTTCAGCTGATTAGCTGTTGTCAGATAATGAACAAGTGTAAAACCCGCTCTACTGCCTGGATCTGTTTTTGCTTTGTTGTTGCTACACACATGAGGAGAAAGGGTGTTACTGTCGTTGTGTTTTACTTTTGGGTAGAGAGCTTATTTATTTGTCTGTTTCTCTTTATAGATAGTTATGTTGTTTTCAGTTATTTGACAGCACCCACAGTCTGTTTCTTTAATAAAGCTTTTGCATTGCTAGAAATAAATAACTTTTTATTCTATGTGTGCTTTATAGCTCTGTATTATTTTAACATTTTCCCCCATTTTCCTGTCATTATTTTGCACTGAATTGGGGAAGAATAAAGTTCTGTCTCTTATCTTATCAGTAGCACAAACATGGGCCTTTAATCCTCCTGTTATGTTGATTTTTCAGGACCAGCAATGATGTTCCCGGTGCATGTTTAAAAAAAGTCATAACACCTGCACTTGTGTGTGAGATTGGGGTAAAATATGTCTCACAGTTGCAAAGAAAGACAAAGTCTGACATTTCTGACGCCCTTTTACCTCCAGTTTGACTGCCGGGTCAAATTGACCCGAACAGTAACTATGTGATATAAACATGCAGGAGGTGGTTGCAAATATGTGAGATGAACCATTTTCATTTTATATGTTGATTGTACTAATTAAGGCAAGCAGAAGAAGTTTCATACTGAAAAAAATACTTTTAACTAGCTTTCCTAGATCTTCAAACTTTAAACATAACAGGAGGGTTAAACTTCAACTCAGTGAACAGCTTGTTAATCTGAGGGAAGGATTTGGTAACCAGCAGGAACAAAAGCTTCTTCTCAGACCGAGGAGGCAGGGCCACAACCTGACCTACCTTTTATAGAGCGAGTTAACAAGGTAGCCTCAGTTTAACCATGTTTCTAACAATAGTGCTGCTATGGCTCTCCGTTTGCTTCGTCCTCCTTCAACTCAAATCACGGAGGCCAAAGAACTTCCCGCCGGGTCCTCCTGCTGTGCCACTACTGGGAAACATTTTGCACCTGAGCCTGGAGAACCCCTTGAAGGACTTTCAGAGAGTAAGGAAAAAAATTACAATTAATAACTATTAACCAAACTTCACACTGCATACTTGTATTGCCATTATTTAGTCTCCAGTAATGCTGCCCCTACTCTGTATTTTCTAACTTTTTTAAGCTCATTGCACAATATGGTGTTGGCATAGAGCTGACTGATCACACATCAAGTGGTTACCCAACCGGTACTGCAAGTAATTCTTGATAAGGAGTATTTGTAGAACCCTGTTGTAAGTCAGTTTCAGTTTGGTTCATGGAGGTTAGATTTGTGGGACTGGTGCGTTTAATAAACAACAATTACCTGGATTTCTGCATAAATGGGTCATAAAATGTGTTCTGATCTTCATCTAACTTACAGCAATAGACAAACAGTCTTTTTAAGCTAATACCACACAAACAATTATATGTTTTCATGTTTTTAATCAACACAATGTGGAAACATTCACAGCCCAGGGTGGAAAAAGTATGTGAACCTTTGGTTTTAATAACTGGTTGGAGAGTTGCTAAGACCCTCCTTTGGCAGCAATAACCTCAACCAAATGTTTCCTGTAGTTGCAGATCAGACTTGCACAATGGTCAGGAGGAATTTTGGATCCTTTCCCTTTATAAAATAGTTTCAGTTCAGCAGTATTTTTGGGATGTCTGGTGTGAATTGCTCTCTTGAGGTCATGACTCCAGAAGGTGTGTTTTCTTCCGTTGAAGCTGTTCTGTTGTTGATTTACTTCTGTGCTTTGGGTTTTGTTGCATCGTCCGTCCTCTGTTGAACTTCAATTGACGGACGGATGGTCTTAAGTTCCCCTGCAACATGTCTTGATAAACTTGTGAATTCATTTTTCCGTCAATGATAGCAATCTGTCCAGGCCCTGAGGCAGCAATGCAGCCCCAAACCATGATGCTCCCTCCACCATACTTCACAGTTAGGATGAGGTATTTGATGTTGGTGTGCTGTGATTTTATTTCTCCAGACATAGCGTTGTGTGTTCCTTCCAAACAACTCAACTGTGAAACCATACACCCAGACACATAATGTACAGAGAGACTTGTAGGAGCCAACAAACACCCATCCCAACATCTTGTGCAAACCATACACAGACTTAAAATCCTGAAGAACTTACTATAACAGAAAGACCACAGTAATGGAAAAATGTCAGTCAGTCAGTCATCTTCTGCACCTGCTTCTCCGTGCTTGAGTTTCAGGGTTCTGCTGGAGCCTATCCCAGCTGTCATCGGGCAGGAGGCAGGATCCACCCTGGTCAGGTTGCCAGCCTATCGCAGGGCTAACACAAAGACAAACAACATTCACACCTATGGTCAATTTAGTTTGATCAATTCACCTCACAAGCATGTTTTTGGACTGTGGGAGGAAACCAGAGTACCTCGAGAAAGATGCACAGGGAGGACATGCAAACTCCACACAGAAAGGCCCGAGCCAAGATTCGAACCCTGAACCTTGTTGCTGTGAGGCACAAGTGCTAACCACTGTGCCACTGTGGGATGGAAAAATGTTTAAAATGTAAAAGTTTGAATGAAACTCTCCAAATATAGATTTGTTTAAATCATTACATGCATTTTTCTGACTCAGTCTGACAGTGTTGATTGATTTTATTCAGTAAATTCAATGTACATACAAAAGTACAAACATTAAAACCTTACTGCGGTGACTCAAGAAAGTAAAAACACCTATTTCCATTGTGGCCCTTATAAATACATTTTGACTCAGAAAAAACTTAATCTGTTATGAGGCGCCCAGGAAAATGACCAAAAAAGCACAGCAAACAAACTAGTCTGTTAAAACAAGCAAAAATGTTTTTAAAAATGTACACAAGGCACTGTGGAGATCAACTCAAAGAAAGAAAAAGTAAACCAAATCACATCAGTGAAACAAAGAAAGTGTAAAAACAGAACTTAAGATATCCACAAAAGGACATCAGGGAGACAACAGGGAATAAGCAGGAGGGGAGGTAGAGAAACAGGATAAAATCCAGACCACTTTAGAGAGCACAGGGGAACGACACACCGACTCACAATGGGAAACCTGAGACACAGGTGAAACACACTGGGGCAGGACACACTAAAACTGGAAGTGTGAGATCAAGAGATCAGGATCAGGACTGTAGTTGTCAAATCAATTTGCTTTTTGTATTTTTAGTGTTATTCATACTGAAATTTATCAACTGAAAATACATTCAGCCCCTTTTACAAAATGTTAAAACACAATTGCAAACACTGACACTTTGTGCTGTTTCCTCTCAGCTGGGGAAGACTTATGGAGACGTCTACAGTCTGTTCCTCGGCCCCAGACTAGTTGTAATCGTCAATGGAGTGAAAGCCACAAGGGAGGCCACGGTGGTCAGGGGGACTGAATTTGCTGGACGACCCCAAGACATGTTTCTCACTGATGTCACCAACAAGAGAGGTAGAAGACAACAGATAATGAACTATTACTGTTTAGTAATATAAACACAGTGTGTATGTTTCTCTTTCTGCTATTATTGGCTTCAGGGATCAGACTGGAACCATTATAACCTGTGAACAAGTGTTGTCAAAGTGTTTATTATATTCAGGACACATGTCATCACATCAGATATATTTTAGACAATTGCTACATTAGATTATTGTTGAACTCTGTCACTACACCTCTTTGTAGGAATCATTCTTGTTGATTACGGCTCCAGGTGGAGGGAGCATCGTCGATTTGCTCTGATGACTTTGAGGAACTTTGGTCTGGGGAAGACTTCAATGGAGGAGAGAATTTTTGCAGAGGTTCAATACACCATCAATACACTGGAGAAGAGCATTGGTACGTCGTGCAGGTGTACTGTGCTGTGTGTTTCTGTGATGTTGCTTTGTCACACTCTAGTTTGTCATTCACAGGCAAAACCTTGAATCCTCATATCATGTTTCATAATGCGGCCTTCAACGTCATGTGCCAGGTTCTGTTTGGTACACGCTACGAGTACGATGACAACTTTATCAAAGTTATGGTTCAATGCTTCACGGAGAATGCGAAGATCGCCAATGGACCATGGGCTACAGTGAGTCAATGCACGTCTCTCAAGTGACCAAACCCATCTAAAGCCTTTAAGAAAACACAAGGAGGGAGTGAAATATGCTTAGCCATAAATTAAAGAGTTTTCGTTCATGAATAGTTGTTTACCAGAGAATGACTTGTGACGATAAGATGAGATGAAAAAATATCTCAGAGATCTCTAGGATCCCTTTGACCATAACACCGTAGACCCCCTGATGTCATTCTCACAGTGCTGTGTGAAGAAGTCAGGAGAATTGGCAACAAAGGGGGAAATGATAGTAATTTATCATTACTTTGTGTAGCTATATCTGGGACGGCGGTGACTCAGTGGTAGAGTGGCCGTCTACCAACCGAAGGGTCGGTGTTTCGATTCCCGCTCCTCCCCAGTCATTGTCGGTGTGTCCTTTGGCAAGACACATTACCCACCTTGCCCTGCATGAATGTTGGATGAATGGGTTGGTGGCGGTCGGAGGGGCTGTAGGGGCAAATTAGCAGCCACGCCTCCATCAGTCTGCCCCAGGGCAGCTGTGGCTAGCTTAGCTTACCGCCACTGGTATGAATGGGTGTGAATGAATAATGGTCTCTGTGCGAGCGTCAGAGTAGCACATGTCAGAAAGCAGCATCTGAATATTGAACTCAAATCAACCGATGGTTCATCTCTTCACAGCTGTATGACTCTTTTCCCATCATCCGTAACCTGCCACTACCTTTCAACAAGGCCTTTAAGAACGCTCAGGTAAATTACTCCATCCCCACATACTGTAAACACACATACAGTGGGCAGTTCATATCAATTTACTCTTTCTTTCCTCAGACAAATTATGAATAATTACTTGTGTGTGTGTGTTTTAGACAATTCAGAATCTTATAAACCCTTTGGTGACTGAGCACAAGAAGAGCAGAGTCCCTGGAGATCCACGAGACTTTACTGACTGTTACCTGGATGAAATGGATAAGGTCTCAGGCTGATGCTGAATATGCTTCACGAACAAGGACCACACCATCAATGAGATGTGCACAATTCACTGTAGATTTGAAATAGATGAGTGAGAAGGCTTCATCAGGGAACAGCTCCGATGAAGCTCAGTGAGGCTTATATGGGTGCATGACAGGATGGGGAGGGATTGAGATGTGTGGTCCCACTTCTAAAGTTTAGCTAAAACTTTCATAAATGGTCTTAAATATTTAAGTGTCTTAACATTATCACTCTTTAGAGAGAAGATGGGTCTTCATTTTCAGAAGAACAACTGATAACATCCCTTACCGACCTCCACTTTGCTGGGACGGACACCACCTCCAACACGCTGCTGACTGGTTTTCTTTACCTTATGAACTACCCACACATACAAGGTATGTCAGTATATTTTATCTCATTGTTTATGTTGTATTATGAAATTTGCAGCTAAACCTCTGGTGTTATCTTCCCCCTCAGAGCGATGTCAGCAGGAGATCGACCGGGTGCTGGAAGGGAAGGATCGGGCCAGTTATGAGGACAGACACAACATGCCTTACATGCATGTACGAGATAATATCACACAAATGTATTCATATTTTATATATACCGTATTTTCCGCACTATAAGCTGCACCTAAAAGCATTTGATTTTCTCAAAAACCGACAGAGTCCCTTATAAGCCGATGCGCCTTATATATGGATCAATATTGGTTAATTATGGCTACCATAGTCAGGGGGCGTCGCCGAAGTAACAGCGGTAAAAAGGGTAAAAGGGAATTCTTTGAAGGTGCTCCTTATAATCCGATGCGCCTTATAGTGCGGAAAATACGGTAATGTGCACACTTGGGTATGAGTGTGGACAAGTGAACAAAATACAGGAGATTATAAATTGTGATCACTGTCTATGTTTGTTGTTTTTTTATTTTCCTGGTTGTTAGTTAACCCTCCTGTTATGTTCCAGGTCAAATTGACCCGTTTCAAAGTTTGAAGATCTAGGAAAGATAGTTAAAAGTGTTTTTTCAGTATGAAACCTCTTCTGTTTGCCTTAATTAGTATAATCAACATATAAAATGAAAACGGTTCATCTCATCTCACCACCTCCTGCATGTTTATATCACATAGATACTGTCATACTGATACTAGATAGATACTGGTCAACTTGACCCGGCAGTCAAACTGGAGGTAAAAGGGCGTCAGAAATGTCAGACTTTTTCTTTCTTTGCAACTGTGAGACACATTTCACCTCAATCTCACACACATACACACACAGACACAGACACACACACACACAGAGCACAGCAGGTGTTATGACTTTTTTTAACCATGCACCGGGTCAAATTGACCCAGGAGCGTCATTGCTGGTCCTGAAATATAAACATAACAGGAAGGTTAATATTGCTGGCACTCACCCACACTGCTGTAAAATTTTCCTTCTGCCCTGAGTCAGATGAAGCATAAACAAATGTCTTTTCATCCAGGCCGTGATCCATGAGGTGCAGAGGATTGCCAGCACTGCCCCACTTGCCCTCCACTGCACAACTCAAGGCTCAGAGCTCATGGGATACTCCATCCCCAAGGTGAGCAGCCACTGGTTTTAATAGGCGTAGTCAACAGCCGAGACAAGAGTTTTCCCTTTATGGCCTTTGTTGTTTTGGTTTATTTTCTCCTCAGGGTACAATGATCATCCTGAACCTGAGCTCTGTGCTGAATGAGGAGGGACAGTGGAAACACCCTCATGACTTCAACCCTGAAAACTTCCTGACTGACCAGGGAGAGTTTGTTAAACCAGAGGCCTTCATGCCTTTTTCTGGGGGTATGAAAAGTTTAGGACAGTCATGATAGTCAAATCAAAGTGTTGTAGACGACTGAGGTCTTTTTCTGCGTCTCAGGTCCTCGGATGTGTCTCGGAGAGGGTCTGGCTCGTATGGAGCTCTTCCTTATCACAGTGACTCTCCTGAGGAAGTTTAAGTTCATCTGGCCTGAGGAGGCAGGCGAGCCAGATTTCACTCCGGTCTATGGAGTCACTCTGTCTCCCAAAATGTATCAGATGAAGGTTCAACTCAGGACAACACAGTGAGGTGGTGTGTGTGCAGACACAGATGAAACACACTGAAAAACCACTCTGAGCCTGACTGCTACAGTGAAAATGATGCAAATGCGAATTGAGAAAATAAGATGAACATTTTTTTGCTTTGCCACTGTTTTAGTGTATGACATTGCTACATAATGTGTTTAAACAAAAAAATCCTGCAGCAAACTGTAATGCTCTGTGTTTGACTGTGTTTTATTGCAGTAGGTGAGTTACTGCTAAAGTCATCGAGGGGCTAGTGCCAAGAAAAGAAGTTTAACCTTTACCTTCCCTATCAAGAAAGAAGCAGTAATTATTTTTTTAAATTTTGCATTTCTTATTTTCGTGGAGCATGAATAACAACAAACAGGTTTTTTTTCTAACATTTTCAATTTATTTATTGAACTCTTCCAAACTGTTAAGAGAGCTAGGAGTTCATGGTAAAAGTACCTGAACATACACAAATACCAAGACAAGTTGAACAAAATGAATGAATAGTAAACCTAAATTACATTTGTCTACAATTTTTACCTTTACAGTGGACTGACAAATCAACTGTGTGGTAGAGCATGATTTTAGAAAATTATTTGAAATTATTAATTTTTTTTGGTGTATCAAGTTACATAGAAACTCCTCTGGAACAATAATATTTTGGAAAAAAGTATGTTTAGCTATGTTTAGCATTAACCGAGTGGTAGAAATGGTTCAATCAGGTTGGGGTAAGTTCAACACATTTTTCAGTGAGATGTAGTCACTCAAAATGTACTCTACCAAACGGTTGAGCAGCCAGTTAAAGGGTTTAAAATATTATCAAAGATCGGATCTGATTAGATTCACGAAACAATGTAAATTTCGTTGACGAAGACTATGACGAAAAATATTTGTTAAAGATTTGTTGTTTGTTGTGTTTTTGTCGTCCAGTACCAGTTGACGTTGTTCATTGTAAATAAACCTTTAAACCTTTGTCGTGTCCTTCCTTCTTCGCTCTTAAGCCTCATGGGGATTCGTAACATTATTTGTCTAGTCCTTAATGTGTTCTCATATGCTACTGATTTTATATAACATCATTTAGATATGGTGGCAGAAATTTTTTACAAATCAGATTTTAAAAGAATTACACAAACCTCCCTGCACAGTAAAAAGCAGAGCGTTAAATTAACTCCCACAGAGTTGACACTTTGACAAGAGTTACACTTTTAGCATTGTGCTCCTAAAACAGAGTCAAAGTAACACTAAGGGAGTAGATAGATAACATAGCTGCCCTGGGAAAGACTGAGAGGAGCAGGAATCAAACCCAGGTCACTCAGTTGGTGGACGAATCACTTTTAGCACAGTTTAAAAAACAAACAAACAGCCGGAGGAGGTGGAGCTAAGTACGGCACCTTGTTATATCAAGCCAACATGTCACCCTCTTCAGTTTAGCCCAGTCCTTTCCACCATGTTTGTTTCAGTTTTCCTCCTGTTGCTCTGCGTTTTCTTCATCATCCTTCAACTCAAACCCAGAAGACCCAAGAACTTTCCACCAGGACCCTCTGCTCTGCCAATACTGGGGAACCTGTTGCAGCTGAACTTGGAAAACCCCTTGAAGGACTTTGAGAGGGCAAGAAAAACCTTCCATGAATTCTATCACTTTGCACTGCTTAGTCATACATGCAAGCATTACTCCACAATAATGTTTTAGATTTCAAAAGAATTCAGTTTACTCCACTATCAGTGCTTCTGTGTGCATTTAGATGTGAACACTGTGGTGGAATTAAACGACGACAGTAAAGTCAATTTAGCCTTGGCGAGACTTTATTGGATCACGGTGCAGGTTACAGGGAAACACCAGGTTACAGGGAAACAACATCTTAACAGTCACCTCATTACTGGATAGCATGCTTGCTCAGTATTTAACCTTGTATTTCTAATAAAGACACATTGCAGTCAACAACAATTCTTATTTTTCCTTGTTTTTTACCTGTTCTTATTGCTTTTACTCTTTATTTTTTGCTGAACTCACTAAGCAAATTGTAATGATACATTTGTAACACTGGCATGTTTTCTTGTCCCCACCAGCTGAGGAAGTCCTATGGAAATGTCTACAGTCTGTTCTTTGGCCCCACACCAGCTGTATTCATCAATGGGGTGAAGGCTGTGAAGGAAGCGATGGTGGTCAAAGCTGCTGATTTTGCTGGGCGACCCCAAAACACGTTTGCTTGTGATGCCAACCAGAGGAAAGGTACAGTCGAAAACAATTATGTATAATAGGACAGGCAATGAATGATTTAAGATTCTGGGACAAATCGTTCGAGGCAACCCTTACTACTATGACGACAACATTACACAAATTCAACAGCAAGAACAAAACAAAGTTAAAATCAGTTGAATTACCCACAGTGCTGTCTCTGGAACTAATCTCCTTGGTTAGGGTTGGTCTCTCTGTTACTTAGGTGTTGGACAGAGTGAGAGGTGCTGGTGGGATTGGGGATACTCACAAGTCCCCAACTGTTTGCCACACAGAATTTGAAGAGGCTTGCCTCCATGTGGCTCAAGATTGCAGGGAGGAAAACTTGGGGTGAATAGGAGTGGTTCTGGAAAGGACCACACCCACCAATTCCACAGACTTGCTAGCTAGCTTCAATGCCCACGTCAGCAATGACTGGGTAACCTGGAGTGAGATGATTAGGAGAATCGGAACCTGAATGGTAAATTCTTCTGACTTCTGTGCAAGTTTCAGTGTCCACAGAGTCCAACAACGTGTGACCACAGCAATGCTCATAAGTGTAAGAAGCACCAAAGGTCTTTGCGATGAAGGTCAATGATCGACTTTGTTGTTGTTTCATTTGATTTGAGGTCATATCTCCTGGCCATTCAGGTGAAGACAGGTGTTGAGCTGTAAACTAATCCTTGAGGCTTTGCTGGGAATGATTGCCAAAGAGCCCTGTTCAGAATTATGTCCATGAGAATTTTTCCATTTAACTCAATTTGTCATCCCAAATAAAAGTCATATTTAAAAAAGGGAGACGTGATGAGGGATTGTCTCATTTGAATTTTTCATGAGATCATCTTGTGAGCACATAGATTGCCAAGAAATACATTGTAAGTTTGTGGAGATAAAAGACAAACTGTAAAGTACACAATCTCAGGAATACAACAGCAGCAATAGTCTCAAAAGTAATTGAAGAAACTCTTACAGATAGTTCTTTAACTCTTTGTCATTACCCATTATAGGAGTGCTCATAGCTGATTATGGCTCCATTTGGAGGGAGCATCGTCGCTTTGCTCTGATGACATTGAAGAACTTTGGTCTGGGGAAGACTTCAATGGAGGAAAGAATTCATGGAGAGATTCAATACACCATCAAGACACTGGAAAACAGCATTGGTATGCCGTCTGTTGGTTCACACATCTAAATTTCTCTTGTTTTATTGTATCTGTAATATTTTATGTGTTCTTGTACAATGCTGTGTCACACTTAAGTTGTCTTTTACAGGCAAAACCCTGAGTCCTCAATTCATGTTTCATAGCATGAGCTTCAACATCATCTGCCAGGTTTTGTATGGAACCCGCTATGAGTGCAATGAGGAGTTCATCAAAGTTGTTGTTCAGTGTTTCACTGAGAATTCCAAGCTTTTCAATGGACCATGGGGTATGGTGAGTTAAACCACCTTAGGAAGTAACAAAGCTGGCTCAGAAATGTCCTGGAAACATCAATACTAACATGAAGACATTAGCGTGCAGCTTCGGATTACAGACTTTGGCAACATTGGGCCTTTTTAATTCTTAAATATGTTCTTACAAGAAGTCTACGTCAGATTCATGAAACGGTTATAAAGTGCTCTTAAATAGCAAAAATATTTGCAGCTCTGTGTTATTGCTGTTATTCCTCCAGAGGGTCCACCACCAACAGGAGGATGCACCGGGGTCCGGTGCAATGTAGATCGGGCAGCAGACCAAGGCAGTCCGATCCTCGGTTACAGAAACTGGCTTTTGGAACATGTAACATTATCTCTCTAGTGGGGAAGGAGTGGGAGCTTGTGGAGGAGGTTAAGCGGTTCTTACTAGATATAGTTGGACTCACCTCCGCACATAGCACTGGCTCCGGAACCCAAGTCCTTAAGAGGGAGTGGACACTCTTTTGCTAGATTTGCTCTGGGTGAGATGTGGAGGACCAGGATGGGCTTCTTGATACCCCCCAGGCTCTCTGCCTGTGTGTTGGAATTTACCCCAGTGGACGAAAGGGTTGCTTCCCCATGCCTTTGGGTTTGGGAATGGGTCCTGAGTGTTGTCAGTACATATGCACCAAATAGCAGTTCAAATTACCCATCCTTGGGACAGGTGCTGGAAAGTGCCCCAAAAGGGGAGTCCATTGTCTTGCTGGGGGACTTCAACGCTCATGTGGGCAACTGCAGCGTGACCTGGAGGGGGGTGGTTGGGGGGAATGGCCTGCCCAATCTGAACCCTCCAGCAGAACTTCGATTGTATCTTGAGGGCAGAGGGGGACATTGAGTCCAAATGGGCTTTGTTTCATTGTTTCACTCTGCCATTGTTGAGGTGGCTCGCAAGCTGTGGCCACGGTGTAGCTAGGGCCAGTCACGGTGGTAATCTCCAAACCCGCTGGTGGAAACCGAGGTGAGCCGTTAGGCTGAAGAAGGAAGCCTACAGGGCATGACTGGCCTGTAGGTCTCCCTAAGCACCTGACTAGTACTGGAAGGCTAAGTGGTGCACGGCCATGGCAGTCACTGAGGCAAGAACTTGGGCATGGGAGGAGTTCGGTGAGACCATTGAAAAACACTATCAATCAGCTCCTGGAAGAGCTGGTGGAAGTGGCTGGGGAGAGGGCTGTCTGGGCCTATTTGCTGAGGCTGCTGCCCCCGAGACCTGGCCTAACTGCATAAGCAGGAGACTAGTACTAGTACGAATATGAACTCTGAGCTGGACAGAGGCGGTCTTGGCTAGTTTTAAATTCTGTTTATCTTATATTATCATTAGCTAAAACAAGGGAATTTAATCTTGAATTCAGGGAACACGTTGTTAATCTGAGGGGAGGATTTGTTAACCAGAGGGAACGATTTGTTCTTTCCCTGATATGGAGATACGATTTTTTTAAACCTGCAATCAATGCAAAAGCACTCTAGCGGAGGCAAGACTATAAAGCTTAAAATGAGCATAATAGGTCCTCTTTGAAAGAATAGTTGCTGACTTTACACCACAAGGAAATCTTTAAGTCAATTTCTATTAATTGTATAACACAACTGAAAGGGCTGAAGGAAGCAAAGATTTTCAAGTCAAGCCCCCTGTTGCATTGTCATATAATTTCAAGATCTGTAAGTACAAACATAATCCAAGAGCCTAACATTGCATATCTTAGAAGATTAAAACAATTAACTTTAATATGAGATAGATTGCTGATTATAAACACACTAACATCCTTTAAAAAATAGTATAAAATTAACTGTCCAGTCCTTTATAGCTGATCAAGAGTGTTTGTTTGTAGTTACTTTTAAAAAAATGCTCATTTTTGTCCTCATCTTGTTTATTCCACAATTTGACACCACAATAGAGATGCACATACTTTTCAGAGTTGAATGGATGGTAGGCTGTTTAAAATTACAATTCCCTCTTATATTGTATCTTCCTTCTCTGACCACGAACAACATTTGGATGTTGCTTGGTAACAACTTATTCCAGGCTTCCAGGTTCAACAGGCTTTTTATGACTGCCTTAAAAGTACTGCCTTTTTCAACAGCTGATGACTTCTCTCTCTTTACAGCTGTATAACTCTTTTCCTATAATTCGTAACCTGCCTCTGCCCTTTAGAAAGGTGTTTAAGAATGCTGAGGTAATCTTAAAAATTACTCCATTCATGCATGCATACTATATCAACACGATGTACAGTAAATTAATACAATATATGCATAACAACTGGTGTTTTCTAGACTTATAAGAATCTGTCAAGTCATTTGTTGAGTGAGCACAAGAAGACCAGGGTCCCTGGAGAGCCACGAGACTTAATTGACTGCTACCTGGATGAAATGGACAAGGTGTGTGAAGAGTCAGTGTCTCTACATCATGCTGTACACTGATATAGTTTGTAATAGGAATTTTAAAACAATACAAATAATAATCATTTGCTTACTATCATCACTCTCTTCTGTTTAGAGAAGCGATGATGATGATTGTTCATTTTCTGAGGATCAGCTGATTATGTACCTTTTTGATCTCCACTATGCTGGGACGGACACCACCTCCAACACTCTGCTGACTGGTTTTCTTTACCTTATGAACTACCCACACATACAGGGTATGGCTGCTTTTCCTGATATTGTAATTTAGCTTTAAATGAGTGGAATTTCCATCATGCATTCCTGTTAGCATGCATTGTACAAGGATCCTAAATGGAATGCAGCCAGTGTTCTATCTATACCTTCAGATGTACTTTTGTCATGGCTTTCAGTCATGTTTTCTCACATAATCTTTCAAGTTGTATTGTAAAGTGCGGAAAAAGATGTGTGGTGATATTTTGCCCCTCAGAACGATGCCAGCAGGAGATAGACCAGGTTTTGGAAGGGAAGGATCGGGCCAGTTTTCAGGACAGAAACAACATGCCTTACATGCAGGTACTGGACATTTGACTGATTTAATTCTATACTATTTAACAAATGCATCTTGGTCTGAGTAGCATCCTTGTTAAAATATGACACATTTGGCTACTTATTAACATTGTACTTGTTTATAATGTGTTTTGATCGCTTGTGTTTTACCTTGGTTAGTTTTGTTTTCCCTAATGTTTCTCTGTCTGCCCCCCCTTGTGGTGGCGTTACTTCCTGTTTGATATTGTTAGTTCATTTCTGTTGTGTGTCACAGGTTGGTTGTACTTCCTGTCTGTGTCCTTCTACCTCTCTCCTTGATTGTTGGCCCCATCGTTTGGTTTCACCTGTGTCTTGACTCTCCTATTTAGTCAGTGTCTTCCCTCTGTCTTTGTCAGGTTCTCTGTTTAACTCACTGTTTAGTTTGCCTGTGAGCCATATGTGACATTTATGCATATGACTCCACCAAAAATGGTCAAGACACTTTGAAAAAAAATACAGGACAAGTTTCTAACATGGTCTACAATATATCAAAGATTGATCCAGATAAAGGAATAATTTCAGATAATATGATCCAGAGTATGAAAAAATCAATCTTTGAAACTTCATAAAAAACCAAATGAAGCTAGAAACATGCAACAGACATCTTTAAACAGCCACGACACTGTGGAACTAATATTGATATAAATAAACGCAAGACTAATACTAGTAATATCTTTGGTGGAAGTCACAATATGGAAGGAAATGGGCTTGGCGGAGCACTGCGCTCTCCGAGTGCTTTTCTAGTTATTATTATTATCAAATTTGTGTAAATGTTTTTGCTATTATTTATGTATTTTTAATAACAATTTAAATGCAGCTTTACTTGCATAGTGTTGCTTCACTATGTCTGATCAGTCAGTCTGATATGCAGTGTAGCTAAAGATCATCCTTAGCCTATTTCGCAATGCAGGCCAATGTGTGAAAGTCCTCCACCCGTTTCACAGACCTACCTTCTGTTACAGGAAGCAGCACATGGAGAGCACAGCTGTGGAGATCACTGGTTGAAGGCCAACAAGTGTTTTGATTCCTCTACCCATCCCACAAAAGGCCAAACTGATGTTTGCCTTTTTTGCAGCGTGAGCGTGATGGTGTATTTATGAAGAGATGAGGGTGGTCTCAGATGCTTTGTTGTTGTGACTGCAGGGCTAATGAGGTGAAACTCATCTAGGGGAGTTTTGTAAACATGAGACAGTTGAGTGCTGTAGGCAGGCAGCGTGATAAGAGAGTCAACATCCTTTCATACCTTCAGTTCATCCTAGAGCATATGTATAGCTATAACCTGACTAACTCAACTAATGTTAATGGTTTGCATGTTTATTCCTCCTGTTGGGAGCTATTCAAATGTCCCAAGGCAGCTGGGAAATATTTTATTGGCGTAAGTCATCTCATCTTTTGACACGATCCATCTGCTTCTATTAGAGCCCACTCATTGCAGCCGTATTTTCCACTGCCCTCAGCCCAGTGAGGTCTTACAGCATTACAAGCCAAATGAGGAAGAAATCGAGCGTCTCATGGCAGCGCTAACTCTGGTTAGCATTTCTCACTAAAAAAATCAGACATTACAAAGCAGCTGCATGTCAAAGTGATCTAGCATGAGTCGAAGATGAAGTGTGACAAACATGTTGGGAAGATGTCATCTGTGGCATCTTGTATCCATTAAGTTACTTGTAAATACAAAGAAGGTTGGTTTCATGGAAGGACTGAGGAAAAGTTTACTTGTTTCAAAAGCATTTGCCATGCTATATGTCTTTCTCTGTCTGGAATAGGACACGTTGTCAGATTAAAGTCGAGATGAGAGGAAATTACCAACATGAGTCATTTCTGGGGACAGGATGGATGACTTAATACTTGGGATTTAGTGATGAAAAGATATCTGTCAGCAGTAGGTGTGGAAAGCTGAAACGAAAACACTGTGACCGATCAGTCTGAACAGAACAGACTTATTATTATAATCTTTTATGAAAGTAGGTGTGATTCTGGGCAGAGTCTCAGGACTGATCACATAATTGGCTGATTGGCTCTCAGTTGTGTTAGTTTGTGGCTGCATAATTAGCAGCCATGATTGCACATTCTGGTCTTAGTGTGGCCAGTATGCAACGGCCTGAAGCAGTGAAGGTATCTGGTGTTTCACTTATTTTAAATGAAGTGATTTGAGCATAAACATTAGAAACAGGAGTCAACGGCCACCTAAAGTATCAAAATCCACCTAAAATGATGGTGACACCGGACAAGAACATACAAACTAAATGACTACCCATAGGGCAGGTACCGTCTGTAGCTGGTTACTAACTCACTACTCGGCATTTTATTCACCTCATTCCACTTGGTAAAACGTAGCTCAAAAGGCAAAATTAAACTATCAGAGTTAACAAGATTGCTAACGGTTATTTAGTAAACTCATTAGCTTCGCTGGCTGCTAATGTGACAATAATTGTCTGCAATCTATGGCTTTTTTTCTGAAGCAGTTTATAAGCAGCTCAGGTCGTCGGCCCTGTTGAAACTCGCAGGACCTTTGCACTTGCTCGAGCAGATCCACTCAGGGATCATAAATGTAGTTTGACTGTACCATATAATTTTTTGGCCTGAAGCAATGACTTCCTTCCTTTTCTCCTTGTATTCTCTGTGAGTTATCCATGTACAACATAGAATGAGCTTTGTACATCTTGGTACACCTCTGGGCAGAGCCAGCCTCACTGCTTTTCCCTGTTTTCTGTCTTTGTGATATGCTAAACTAACTGTCTCGTGGTTGCAAGTAACATTATAACAAATATTTAATAGGCAGATAAGTGGAATGTATCTGTTTATGGAGAGAATCTATTCTAAGTGAAGGAGTTCAAGTATGTTGGGGTCTTGGGAATGAAGGGATGGTGAGGTTGACAACAGGCTGGGAACAAAAGCAGCAGTAATGCAGTGCTACTGATCTGTAGTGGTGAAGAGGAGGCTCGCCGATCTCAATGCTTACCTGTGGTCATAGACTTTGAGTAATGAGTGAAAGAATAAAATCGTGGGTACAAGCCAGGCGGACCTCACTCTGTGTGATCATTTGAGGAGTTCAGCCTCTCAGAAGGAGCTCAGAGTAGAGTCGCTGCTCTGCTGCATTGAGAGGAACCAGTTTAGATAGTTTAGGCATCTGATTCAGATGCCCTCTGGTCCCTTCCCATCGGAGGTTTGCCAGACACAACCAACTGGGCAGAGACCCAGAGGTCAGCCCCTGGAGAGAACATACCTCCCGGCTGGCCTGGGAGTGGCTGGGGAGCTGGAAGAAGTAGCAGAGGACAGGAATGCCTACATGGATGGATGGATGGATGGATGGATGGATGGATCTAACTCAAAAAAGCCGAGTGAAGTGAATTTCCCATAATGGTGATCTTGTATCCATAATTTGACCTATTTTAAGAATTTGTACAACCCACATAATTTTTTAAAGTCTCAAAGGGGATAAAGTGTCTTGTATTTCACAAGAAAAAAGTGAAGAAAAGGCAGACAAAATAAACACTTTCCATATCAGATTTTCCCTTTATCCCTTTAATCATCTGGCGACCCCTTAGATTCCTCTTTGGACTGTTTGGGATGTCCCATTTCGAGGCTGGAAACCAGTGATCATAGTCTGTCATGGAATATTATCAATAAATGATAGCTGGCCTGGTGACAACTCCCAAACATTGGGATTTCAGAGTAGCTGGAATAGTGTTGGACATTATGAGCAGACGTTACACACTCACGTCATTCAGACATTTGTGTGGTTGATGGTGTGGAGGGGGGTCTGGCTGTGTGTGCCTGGACAGTCAGTGCTTCACTTCCCACAGGGGAGGGAGGAAAAATGCTTACTGGGGTCAACATAGTGCTGTGTCACTCTTTCCTTTGAGAAAATGCTCTCCAGTTTCCCCTCCAGGCCACAGCAGCTGCCGGAGTGGTGAACCCCCAGCGGAGGAAGACTCTCAGTGACTCAGCTCCCAGAGGCGTCTATGAATTTGACTGAGAGGAGGAAAAAGAGCTTGTATTTCTGGGAAAGACTGAAAAACAGAGTGGGAGAAAGTATGTGTAAGCCTGGGTTATGTTGTCATTTACTCCTTTATTTGCTGAGAGGAAATGAACTTAGTGCAGCGAATACATTGTTCTTATTCTGGGATAATTGTTGCTTGAAAAGAAGAGAGTGGTTTTAAGTATTCACCATTAAGTGGTATTACAGAGTTATAGAGTAATTACAAAAACAACATTGAATTAGAGGAGGATTCCCATGTTTTTATATGACCACAAATACTCTGGGTTACCATCATGAACTCATTTACTAAAAAGGGATGGAAAACAATGCTTGTTGGATCATGACCTTCCCAAAACCTCTGCAGTATTTCTGTAATATACTGTTACTGTGGAATATTATATTAGTGAATGTCTTTTTCTTTTTTCTCTTTTTTTCTCCTAAAATGTCATGAATTAGCCTCAAAGAAATTTAAAGTTCTTCTACAACCTTTTCAGTTTCAGTTTCAACCTGGCAACACTGCCATGGGCATAAAAATCCAAAGCTTTCCAGAGGTACGGTCATAAATTCATTGGGCTTTCACAAGTTTATCACCCAAGACTTAATATGGTTATAAAAATCATGGCAATCTGCAAAATCTTGTGAAGATGACTTATGAAAATATCTTGCGAAACTGACATTTTGGCTTTGGAGACGCACTCGAAGAAAGCCAGAGTCCTCTGAGAATGCTGAACATTCACGGCCAGCTCCTACACACAAAGTTGTGAATTTAATTTTATAGAGTGTCCGACGTGGAAAGTGTTACATAAATCTGCTCAGTTAGTTCCATGGCATCTTGTTACTTGTTATTTTTTAATGGTGGTGCACCAAGTATAGCAGTGTGTTATCTTTAGATGAAAAGACACCTTGGTGAATTTTCTTTGAGACATAGGCATAGGTTGAGGAGCTCACACATCTGGGGGGACCTCAGAATAGATCTGCCCGTTCTCCAAATACTCCAGTTGTGGTGGAGTGGTTTGGGTGGAGGGCACACCAGAGGGATTACTTATCCCATGTGACCCTGACAAGCGTTGTGATTTCCCAGGAACAGCTGGAGGACGTGGTTCGGGGGAAGGTCGTGCAAGCTTCTTAACCTGCTCCCCAACCCGACCCAGACCTTGGATAAGCATCATAAATAGAGATGTATGGAGGGGTTGGTGCAGGACTAAAGGTCAAGAGGTCCCCAAAACAAGGATTTCTCCTTTGGGTACCACAAAACCTACAGCAAATTTCAGGCTGTTAAGTTTTGTCATGAGCCAAATCAGTAGAGGGAAAACTGAAACCAGAGTGAGGTGCTAGAAGAAACTCCAAGGGGTCTTTGAATCGTTACAATTCCTCTTCTGGGGACCATGAACTTTTTGTACTAATTTCATGGCTTTGTATTTAGATACTTCACCTGCTGATGAGGTCTGTAGCTGGTGAAGTCTTAAAAACATGAGTCTCTTAAAAAGGAGAAATTCCAAATTGATTTGTGACTTATTTCTTCTCATTTTAGCTGGTGTAGGAAAGCTAGACCTCAACATCACGACACATTTACTTTGATTTGGTTACTTTGATTCCAGTCAGGGAAGTAACAATTTGCCCTCCACACTTTTGAATTATGGCTTCACGTTGTTTCTATAAGATGGAGAAATCAGCCTGAAGTCCATCCATACTGCTGCAGTTAACAAGTACTGAGCAGCCAGAAGAATTAAGGCACAGCAGCCGCTCCATGTGTCCTGCATTGGTCATTTGGAGGCGCTTTACAGCCTCACACTGAAGTCATTGTCGAACGTCTCGGTGGAACATGTTAGTGTGAGGTTACAGAACATAGAGAACACCATGAATCGATGGGTTGACTTAGTGTTTCCATGACGATCTCCAAAGCTGTCACCGCGATGAAATGTAGCTACCCCAGCGTGTACTTGAAATGATGTAAATGCCTTATCTGAGTGTCCTCATTGGACAAAAAACACTTAAAATTATAATGTAAATCATTGTGTTTCTTGTGTATTGCCTCTGTTGAACTCTACCAGGATGACATGAGTAATTTCTTCCCCAGAATTTAAATGAAGGTGTGTGGGGGGGGTAACATCCTGGAGGTGCTACAAAGCCTGATGGTCTTTATCTGTGTGGGAGGGACATTCCTTGTGGATGATAGTGGAGGTTTTATAATCCTGTTTCTATCAGTGATGGATTTCACAGACGATCACTGTCTGCTGTTCACTGTTGCTGTTACATGACAGCTGGAGTTTTTCCACTGCCCCCCAACCCCCCACCCCTAAGAAGCATGTGTCCTCACTAAATAATGTGTAATGGAAGTTGGCCCTGGTTTGAGTTTTAACATTAAGATGCTTTATTGTCATTATATAGGGGTACAATGAAATTTCACTTGGCGTTCCAGCCTGTCAGCTCACAGGACTATCAGACATTCACCGGTCAAGTCGAGTACAGTGGTTATGCAAAATAACATTAGTTGTAAAATAGTTGTAAAATGTACAGTGTAATGCAGAATGCTTTAAATGGTTTGCAGAAGTGAAACACACTCAGTATATTGACCTTTACCAGTGAGGATAGATTTCAGTCTGTTGGCATGTTGATATATTTGGAGTAGGGTGGCAAAGGGGTGAAAAATTTCCGATAAATGTCCGGAAAGTTTCTGGAAAGTTTCCATGGGAACTTAATCTGGGGAAAGCTTTGGAAATATTTCAAATTGGAAACTTTCTGTGGGAATTATTGGGAATTTATGGAAATTATTGGGAACTTATGGGAATTAACTGGAAATTGGGGGTAATTTAAGCAAACTGTATCATATACAAGTAACAAAAACAATTTGTAAAAGCACTCATGCAATAGCATGAACAGAAATATAGTTGGCTAAACAACTGGGACTGTCTTCAAAATATTTTACAATTGATGTATAAATTCTTGTGGTTACAGAAAACTGTCTTGCAGGAGTCAGAAGAAACAGCATCACATCTGAGGGAGCTATAATAAGCTAGCCTCTTAAATGGTCAATGAAATGAAAACTCGCTTACATTTAGCACCTAACGTACCAGCTAGCTACTGTATGAATACAATTTTATTTAATTTTTGCAAGTTAAACAGTAATACCATCATAGATCAAATGTATTTACTCCATAATATTATTAAAAAATAAAAATAAAAACTTACTTGACTTTATATAATACACAGGCTCAACTGGCTTCAACAGTCTTGTGCTCAAAAGTGTGGCCTCCAAGGTTTAAGCAATCATCTGTGCATATGATGGAGGAGTGCACTGTGCATGCAGGGGGCATGGCCTCAAATAATTGAGGAGTATACTTCCTCCTGTCCACATGTCGAAGTGTCTTTGGTCAAGACACTGAACCCTAAGTTGCTCCCAATGGTGGCTAGCGCCTTGCATGGCAGCTCTGTAGCCATTGGTGTGTGTATGGGTGAATGAGTTGCCTTGTATAGCGCTTTGGGACCTAGCTTAGGTCATGAAAGCGCTATAAAAATGTACTCCATTTACCATAAATCTGGTTGTTTTAGCCAAGACTATGCTAGAATATATTTTCCCCAACTATATTTAAGTTCCCTGTTGAGGGCCAACCTTCAATTTTGTAAATTTCTGTTTTATTCCCATAAATTTCTGTTAATTCCCATAAAATCCCACTAATTCCCATAAATTCCTGTTAATTCCCATGGCAACTTTCCAACTTTGAAAATTCCCGGAATTTTGCAACCCTAATTTGGAGAGACAGGGAAGGAGGAACAAATGATTTTGGGCAAGATGTGATTCAGTCTGAAAAATATCCTGACGAATCCCTATCTCTTATAATGGGGACATGTTTGAAGAAGATAGTGTTGCTGCTTTACCACGAGGGGGTGAGAGTTTTCAGTCCATAGCATCAGTACAACTGGATCATGCTTTGAGGGAGGTTTGTGCTCTCTGAGATCTGTCTAGGTTTACATACTGAAATACATCTAAATAATACTGTTTTGATTGCACACTAGATATCCTTAGATTAGATATGATTGGACAGTTGTTATTCAGGGGAGGAGTTTAGGAAACTGCAACTTGAACTAACATTTTTTCAATAATTCATCTGAAATGGTTTTGCTTGGCTCTAGTCAAAACTTGTCGGATTCGTGATGTTCTTTGCTTGTCGTGTTTGAATATGAAGCGAACAGCAAAAGCAAAACACAGCATAATGTCCTTGTAATTTACTCTAACAGCTGCAATTAGAGCCAGGTGTTTTTGAAGCTAGTGTAATCATTAATCTTTAATGGTCTAATAAATCTTCATCTGAAAAACAAGGCCCTTTTCTTCTCAGGGTTTTACAGTTTACAGCCCAGCTCTGGAGAAGCACAGATGCAGACCTGCGAGTCTGTTAAGATTGTTAGGACTCTTTGCAGCTACAGGAACTGGAGATTAATCAGAACCAGTTTGATAAATAAGATCCTGCTGGAGTTTTATATCAATCTGACAAACATTTTGTCTTTTTACAGTTAATGAGAACAAAGTGTCCACTGCAGCCTGATGTTTCTCTTCACTTTGTCCCACAACATAGCAATCTGGTGGAAATTCAATCACTGGCTTGCAGTGATGAAGGCTGAGAGCTCGATGTCATTCTCGCTGGCACGTCAACCGTTTTGACAGAGCTAATCAAGTTTTCTGTTCAACTTTTTTTGCACTGCTGCTGAATAAAATAGTCAAATCATTGTGTGAGCTCATGAAGCTTTCAGGATGAATCATGAATGGAAGGTTTTGATGTCTGATGAGGTTTGTAATTTGGGCCTCATCCTCAGCCCTGGTTGTCAGCTGACTGGTGATTAAGAGGTTGTTTTGGCGGTTTGGCAATTTTGGTTTTGCCCTCAAATGTATTCAAATGGCACAACTCAACAAAATATGATACTGTAAAGGAAATGACTGAAAGTTTCTGCCACATTTGAAAATCCGTGGGGTGTGGAGCCACATTACCGTTAGGAGTGATGTGCTTCACTGGCTTTACTGTTTACAGCAAGTCAGATGAAAGGAAATAGTGGCAGGAGTTATTTAGCATTTGATTTACTTTCTGACCCCAGTAAGCATGAGACTCAAACCAACAATTAGAATATATTACTAACAATGGTTGTCTGTGTAACCAGATCACCACTCTGCTACACCATTGTACTGCATGACAAACTCTTCATTACCCTGAACACACACACTGTATTTATCATATACTGTATATAGAAAGGATGAAGCTAATGTGACGTCGCCATGTTAGCTTTTTGCAGCCAGAATTGACCATATTTGGAAATGTGGGGTGAAGTGAGGAGGTGGGTCTGACCCTTGTACCTGAACACTGACCAATGTGTATGAGACTGGAGTTCAGGTCTGCTCTCATTGGACACCAGACCTGTTAATCAAACTACCGTAAATGTCCCTAAATGTTCCTCTTTGGCCTGATATCTACTTAATTATGAATTTATTTTCCGATGGACCACCAGACTGCTAATAATAACTTTATCTAATGATATCAGGATGACTTGTGGGGGAAAAAAGGATTTTTTTCTATTTGAATTGAAATCAACTGGAGTGTTTTGGAGCCAGCATCTAGTGGCCATTGGGGATATTGCAGTTTTTTGTACTTCTGCATTGGCGTCACTTTTGAGACCCAGTTGCTTTGGTTATTGCATACAGTCTATGGTATTTATTCATTTTGTGTCTCACACACTCGCCCAAAATAAATGCACTTTATACTCTTATTTGACTTAGGATCGCTTGAAATCACAATGCTCGGCTGCTTTAGATAACTTCTGTAATGCATTTTTAAAGATATGCCTTTTGTTATGACCAGTGGTCTTGGAGCGCAACACACAGGGTAAAGAAACAGGTGAACATTTATTTATCTGCATTTGAGAGGTTGAGTCTTAAATAATCTGACTGTAGATGGTTGTGATGTGATGTAAAGGCTTTTGCAGAAAGACGATAACCTGATGGCCTTCCATCTCTAAACCCTTCAGGCCCTCACAGTGTTCAGCCAAAATTCATCTGCTTTCACTCTGTATATCTTTGTATAGCTTAGCTTTGAGCCAAACTATACAGTAGTTGGGGGTTTGCTTGGGTTCATGGGGTTTAGTCTGCTCTCTGTATAGAATTGACTTCATATTTTGGAAGTCTGAGGTCCAAAGTTTCCTTTATTCAGGCAGATTTTGGATACAGGAAGGGGTCACCGGAGACTCCTAACAGTGGAGGAAATTTTCTTTCTGTCTACAGGCTCTTTTTTTTAGTTTAACACTTTCTGTCTTTATTGCAATTCCATGTCAGAGCCACGTTACGCAACTTACCAGCTGAAACTAATCCTGACTCATTTAACTTGCCATAGCGACTTTGTGGTTTAAGGTGTGCACCATGTAAATTGTGGCTCTGAGTCTACAGAGTGCATTGTGTGTCCTTCCTTTCATTGTAAAAAAAAAAATAAAAAAATAACCAAAACACTTAACCGCTGATTATTTTGTTACAGATCTGTTCATGTAACAGCGAAGAGGCTGTGCCCTGTGGTTTGGTAACTCGGCCTGAGTAAACCTATGGGTATGACCTTCATTCTTCCCAGAGTTTATTTTGTGGTTTTGGAGATCTGTTTAGCTGCTACTTGTAGGCAGTATGATATAATTACAGCTACCACCTTCTTCTATATTGTTCTCTGAAGACAAAAAAAAAAAAAATCTAAGACATGAAAAAGTAATCAGGAAGTTTGAAGCAGCATGTCTGCATTTCTGTCAAGTATGATTTTTCTACTGCCAGTCTTCAGCCAAATACATGTCAGTCTACTTTATGATTACTTGACAAGATGAATACTCTCATGTATAAAAGCTGAGCATGAAGGTAGACGCAGGACACAGTTAGCTTAGCATTAAGAGTGAAGACCTGGCTAGCCTCACATTTTGCATTTGTATGAATCAAACAAGACACGTTAAGTTGTTTCATTTTAGCTTCATGAGCTTCATTAGCTTCATAGGTAACTTGCAGACAGCCAGACTAGTGGTATCCAGCTTTTTTCCATCTGTATAGTAAGCTAACTCTTCATATTTAGGTTGCAGACAATAGCATCAATCTCCTCATATAATTCCTGGCATTAAAGTGACTAAGTGTATTTCCCAATAATGTCAGACTGTTCCACTGAAGACATTTTTTTGTAGTAAACCAGCTCATGTCCACTCTGCTCTGTGTATTCATTTATGACCAGGCTTAGCAGTTGGCGTTAGGATTTAAAGATGCTGCCAGTGTCAAAACAGCAATTGCAATAAACAAGGGTGTGTGTTGGAATTTTTGTGCTTTGGCGAACATGACTCAGATTTGGGCTTTGTTTTTGTTTTTTCGGTTACAGCCAGAATATTACACACTGAGGCTGGAGCTCTGGTCCTGGTCACATCACAGACAGCTACAGCACAGCGCTAAATACACGGCGGTCCCTCCCATTCATAATTCAGTACTGGATCAACTGTCATATTTACTTTGTCTATCTGAGAAAACACACCATTCCCCATGTGTTCTCCATTACCCGGTGCTAGTTGTAGTATTTCAGTGATGTGACTGATGGTGTAGCCAGGTTTCAGCAGATGTCTTTGGTTTTGTTTCATAGTTCCCTCCACCCCACGAGGTTTACGGTGCACAACAGCTTGGATTGGATCGGAAAGAGTGCTTCATTGAGATAATGATCACTCCTAGACGGATGAGGGAAGTCTACAACAGGCTCTTGCATGATAGGGAGGTAGTTCCAGGCTGATCCTGGGGATGCCTCTAAGGTAACCCACCTCCTGTATAATTTGACAAAAAAACACCTGCTTGGGGTTTGGTGATTTCATTTCCCTGTCTGCAGATTAAAAACTTATCATAATAAAAACTGTCTTCCTTTCCCATGGTACTTTTTTCTTCTTCCTACAAACACATCATACAGAGACAATGATCATCTGCCAAGAGAGAGATGATCCCGGCCTCTTGTTTGAATAACTGCAGTTTAGCACATCTGTAACGTTTGTTCAAAGTATATTTTGAACCACGAGGTCCTATCTCAGGTGGAGGAGTTTAAGTATCTCAGGATTGTGTTCACAAGTGAGGGTAGAATGAAGTGGGAGATCGACAGGAGGATTGGGGTGGTGTCCGCAGTGATGCGGTTGCTAAACCGGTCCGTTGTGGTGAAGAGGGAGCTGAGCAGGAAGGCAAAGCTCTCGATTTACCGGTCGATCTACGTTCCAACCCTCACCTATGGTCATGAGCTTTGGGTAATGACCGAAAGAACAAGATCACGGATTTAAGCGGCTGAAATGAGTTTCCTTCACAGGGTGGCCGGGCTCAGTCTTAGAAATAGGGTGAGGAGCTCACCCTAGCTCATAGGAGCTCATAGGAGCTCATAGGAGCTCGGCGCCGACCCAGGACACCCTGGAGGGATTATATCTCTCGGCTGGATGGGAACGCCTCGGGATCTCCCCGGAGGAGCTGGTGGAAGTGGCTGGGGAGAGGGTTGTCTGGGCCTATTTGCTGAGACTGCTGCCCCCGTGACCCGGCCCCCTTAACGATATTTTGAACCATAATATACAGTATTGGCTAATGGTGCTTTCACAAAAAAGTTTTTCTCTGATTGAAACTAGCTGACAAGAATGAACAAGTTTTATAAAGAGGCTTTGTTTTCTATAAAAGCAATCCACCTGATCTAAATCTATCAAATTGACATAAAAATTACATTAACAGGAACATACAGGTCTGAACTTTATTTTAAAAACCCTCACTGGTCTAAATATATCCCAATAAAAATAATATATTAGTCTATAATTGAGAGGTAATTGATAGCAAATGTTTGGATTTTTACTGTAGTTTAAGATTTATGATGGTTATGTGGCAATGCTCTGAGAAGACGTGGATGATTTTCATTGCCCAGATTAATGTTAAATAACAAAACTTCCCAAAACCAATAAATCCACTGAGTCTGACTCACACACATCACTCAGGAGTGTGAACATATATGTGTATTATAAATTGAAAATGACCTAAAATCAAGTCCTTGGATGCACTGCACCCTGCACACATCCTTAACCTTTGCAAGAACAAGTTTATTATTATTAATTTGAGCAACTGCTTTCTTTGGATAATAACATGCATAGTGGTTTGTCTGTGAGTCACGGCTAAGAGTTCACCACAATGTTCTTTGGCCAGTGAGTCATCAGACGGACTTCCACCTCAGCACGAGATCCTCTGGCTGCGAGCCACACTGCCGCTGAAGCCAAGTATACGATGACGAGCCGCTGAGACGCTGCTTGTTGGAGAAACAGTGTAACCTCCAAGTGAGTATAGTGACTGAAAATGTCTAGTCAGCTGGGGGGATGTGTGGTTGTGAGAAAGGGAAAGAGTAGTTACACACAAGGTCTCGTCTCTCAGTCAGCCTACGGGCTCTGCTGACCACCCACCCTCGCTTCCCAGCACCTCACAAGATCAGTGAACTTCTAACAGAAAAAACAGTAAAGTGCACCACATTTTAAGAGACTTAACACCTTTTAACTACCTACATAAATTATCTTTAATCTTTTTTAGGTGACAGTTAAATGGTTGTGATGATTGCTATACACAAAAGAGCGATGCTGATCACTGGAGGGGGGCAGGTCTGTGCAGAGTCATGTGTTGTATCAGAGCTAATGTATGATGTGCATTAAATGAAGCTGGGCATGTGGGGGACAGCCAGCCAACCCTGCAGCCCCCCTGTGGCAAACACCCTCACCACCACCAAACTGTGCCCAGAGACAACAGGAGGGGCACTGGTCCACCCAATGCCGAGACACTGAGCCCCAAAGACCCTTGTAGTGGTCAGGGAGGTCTCCACGGGTCAGAAGAGTGGACAACATGAACAGAAACAGCTCTTGACGGCTTTATAGTCCCAACATATAAAACAAAAGCAGCGTATCACACTGGGGCTAACCAGAGAGTGACCCGGAGGTGAACAGGTTACGTTCTCACATCATTGTGCGTCACCATGGTAACCAACATCATATAAAGAAACACTACCCAGAGGGGTGATCATTACACCCTCCCAGCAGAATTATATCACAAAGAAAAAACAACAGCTGGGATGAGATCTATAAACACATAAGTTCTCCACTTTTTGAGATTTAGGAACCGAAGAGGTGGAGGAAGTCCACTCATCCCTTCCTCACCCAATAAGTCTGTACATTGTAGTTATTCTCTTTACATTTTAGTTATTTGATTAGTTCTCTTTACATTATTGCTGGTTCTCTGTACATGTTCTTTACTAAGCTGATCTAATTACATGCCTGAGTTTTTCTGTGGTTTCTTCTGGTTTCCCACAAGAACATACAGGCTCAGTTAATTGGCTTTTCTATAATTAACCAAACAAACAACAAAAAAATGAAAGAACAAAATGCATTCATATGTTGCTATTTTCTGTTATTATGATTGTTGTGCTGTATCTACATTTTGAAGCAAACAGTAGGCTCCCACACCAAAAATCTAAGTGACCACTTTCTTCTTCTACTCCGACTCTCAGGGGGAAATTTTGGACTTTTCGCTTCACTTCATTTAACAACTTGGTAACTGGCTACTTTACCAATTAAGATTTCTGCACAGAAAACATTTGAATTGAACCAATAAAATATGATGTTTTATTACAGATTAAACCACCCAACAATTTCTTCAAGTACTGTCAGGTCATACAGGTCTAATGTGCTACATGTGTTGTCGTTAAAAATGAATGCTTTATGAGTGCGTGGGGCTGCACAGTGTACTAGTGTTGGGCTGCTTTGTTGATCAGTGGTTTTTATTGGAAAACTAAGTGTTTGTGGAAAGTATAAATGTAAAACTGAAATTGCCCCAGTGCAAACAGCGTTGCAGGTTTCAACATCAGGTAACTTCAGTGCCTCACTAATAAAAATCAGGAGTTCGGAGCACTTAAGTCGGCTAAATCGAATCAAATTATTTCCACTGGCAGCATGACAGTGCTGAATTGTGCGTTTTTTAATGTTAATCCTTAAACTGATTATGTTTTATAGTCAAAATAAAGCAGCAAATACAGTCAATGAATCCATTCACATTTGAACACTTGGGTACAGAACAGTACAGTACAGTACACACCGTGCATGAAGGAAAGATGATGACATAAAGACATCACAAGATGGGAAAAACAAACCTGGCGAAGAAGGTAATGAAAGGAACACATGAAGAGACACAACAATTTATCTCACTCCCCCAAATCTGTTTTGTCTGTCACAAAGTTAAATAACCACCATCAGGCTGGAGAGATGTTCTCACAGGGACCTTTTTCTTTTAGGAGTTCATTTAATAGGATCCTATGTCAAATGAAATGTCTGCGTTCTGTTAAAACGAGGTGGGCGTTAAAATAAAAAAAAAAGTCTACTTTGGCTCTCTGCAGATGTTTTACACCTTTAAGTTGTTATTGATTTATTTATTCATGGCCTGACCGTCTGCCATGCCTGCTGTGAAGTACATGCAGAAAATGGGATCCTTGTCTGTGCAGTCAGGCACTGTCTGCTTCAATTAGAAATGTTCAAACCATAGCCGGAACTTTTTCCACTGTTTGCTCTTCATCCGCTCACATTTTCCATCTGCTATGAAACTTTAGGTTCCAACGTTTAGGAGCAGGGAGTTCTCTCTCTCTCTCTCTCTCTCTTTTTTTGCTCTTTATTTAAATAGAGGCGAAAATGGCCAGACAATCTGACAGTTAATATAACGATGCTGCATTCACATATGCTTGCTGAGCTGGCCTGGAGCTTGATTAGCAAAGACTATGAGTTTTTGTTGGAACTATTTAACAAAGGCAACATATTTTATTACTTAAATATAATTGTGATTTTTTTCTTAGGCTGCATTTGCATGCGTCCCTGTAAAGCCCAGCTGTGTATCTTACACTTTAATAGCATCCATCCCCTCTTTCCACTCTCTTAAAACATCTTCTAACAGGCTGTTTATAAATTCTTTGTAGTTCCCATCTATCACTTTATGCATCAGAAAAAAAAAAATCCTGAATCACTGGAAACTGTTAAGATGTGTTATTTTCCACAATCACTTCAGTAAAACCTCCTTTTAAAATGTTTTTATTCTTTGGAAGGAGAAACCAGAAATAGTCAACTAGTGAAAGTTTCTTTGGCACCAGTCTCACAACATGATGTCAAACCAGTCTGGGATACTTGTTTCATTTTGGGGTTGGTTTTGGTGAAGCATGGCACCAAATGAACTGTGAGAAGATCGGTATTCATTGATTTACTCCTTTGATGTCTCTCATATTGAAAACACTCACAGCAGGGACTTTTTTTATACAAGCTTGGTCCAGTTGTGTTTGAGGCAGCTTTGTGTTTGGTTTAAATTACACGATTTTTATTCAAGGCAGGACGTCTAAATAATCAGTTTTATCCAAACTTCAAGGTTTGATCAATGTTGTAAAAGTATACGCTGTATATAGAATGGACAAAGCTAATGTGACTTCACCCGTTGGTTTGTGGAGTTGCTCTTTGATGCCAGTAGTTTATTATTTGATCGTCGCCATGTTGGTTGTTTGGAACCAGAAGTGACCATATTTGGATATGAAGAGGGGGTTGAGGAGGGGGGTCTGACCCTTGAACCCAAGTCCAGGCCCAGCTTCATTGGAGAACAGGCCTGTCGAATCAAACTAACCACATGGACCACCAGATCACTAATAAGAAGAGTTGACTTTAACTAATGACATCAGACTGACCTGTGGGAAAAATGTATTGACTAAATATTTCATGATGTCCCTAAAGCCAGTTTCCATAATAGTGGGGGTAGAATGGAGCGGGAGATCAACAGGTGGATTGGGGCAGCGTCTGCAGTGATACGGACGCTGAACCGGTCCGTCGTGGTGAAGAGGGAGCTGAGCCAGAAGGCGTGGCTCTCTGTTTACCGGTCGATCTACGTTCCAACCTTCACCTACGGTCATGAGCTTTGGGTAATGACTGAAGGAACAAGATGGTGGATACAAGTGGTTGAAATGAGTTCCCTAAAGGGTTGGTTGGGCTCAGCCTTTTAGAGATAGGGTGAGGAGCTCAGACATCCGGGAGGGACTCGGAGTAGAGCCGCCGCTCCTCCACATCGAGAGGAGTCGGCTGAGGTGGTTCGGGCATCTGGCGAGGATGCCTCCTGGGTGCCTCCCTGAGGAGGTGTTCTGGGCATGTCCAACCGGGAGTAGACCTCGGGCCGACCCAGGACACCCTGGAGGGATTACATCTCTCGGCTGGCCTGGGAACACCTCAGGATCCCCCCAGAAGAGCTGGTGGAAGTGGCTGGGGAGAGGACTGTCTGGACTGTCTATGTGTAAAGGCTTCCATGTATTGTCTAATATGTACAGTAGATGATGAATGCTGTACTCAAATGTCTGGGAACATGGCAGCGATGCAGAAGAAGAGCAACTGTGAACTTTCCTTTGGATAATCACACTCAGACCAATGCCAGTTTCGTGCAATAGCTCTAAACATTTGGGTTTTTCTTTGATTGAAATTTAAAAACGCTTCCCCCAGAATTACACCATAAACTACGGGGGTACAATACCCACACTCCAAGACTCACTGCCAGGAGCCAAGATTATGTTTTTTTTGTTTTTTTACAAACCATAATGCTCCTGCTATTCTCCTTCTCAAATGAGCCGAAGCAACATTGAACAGAGGGTGGAAGATTCCTCCAAGCCAGTACCCCTCAATGGCTTCACACAGAAGGAAGAGACAACCAGAATTTTTTCCTAATTACTTTAAACCTCTTTTTGAGGGATGACGCAGGCGGGGGGATTGAGGTTGCTGTCGGAGGAGAACTGGAGCTGCTTTTAGAGGGAGGAAGAGGAAGGAAGATGGTAATCTTTGTTGATACAATACGAGTCCAAGTTTCAACTCTCTGCTTGTATGCTTTGGTTACTTCATTAAAAGAGACAGAACCTGTATAAATGGCTCCTATCAAGTAATCAGAGTTTTGGAAAACCATTATTCACTCAGCGCGACTGAGGTCATCCAAGTTTATAACAGCCAGAGATTGGATATATTATGTAATTCTAAAAAGCTGATACAATCCATATTTGGTATTAAGAATTAATCAACTAATTATGCGAAATGTGAATGGGATCACAACAAAAAAATCTATTAGCTGACTCTGCAGCTCCACAAAGTATTTTAACATCTTTCGGCTCAAATCGTTCAGATTTTTCTGGCCCACATCCTTGCTGTTTTGGTTTATTTTTACGACTCAAATGTGTTTTTCCAGTAGCAGCAGGCAGCTGTTTTTATTTCAAAAGTTCTCAAATTACCTCACTGTACACAACACGCTCAGCACCAAGCAGCAGACAGACATTTAGTGGTGAAAACAGGAAAGTACTGAGCAGCTAAAGGGTCAGATATTGCACCTTGTGACTCAATAGAGACCAAATATGGAGCCAAAAAGACTGAATAATGGCCTGAAGCACAAGATAAATAAATATCGATGTTGCTTATTGTCTGCTGTTTATTACCTCCAATTGTCCAGGCTTCATCTTTTCAGAAGAATTAATACATGGTACATGGCACTGAGTCTTTCCAGGTAGTCATTTTGTTAGCTTGAACATTCAAACCATGGGGAAATCTGTCATGAGTAACTCTACAGGCCATAACAGGAGCAGTTAACCATGAGAGAGTTTGCACCTAGGACAGAAGAATCCCTGTTGCTTTGGCTCCAACACCGAGAATGAGAAGCATGACCAATTATCTCTCTCTGAGCACTGTCTGCCCATTAACCACAACCACAAAAGTGCCACTCAGCAACATGTGAACCTCAGGGCAGTTGTAACTCCTACTCAGGGTTTAATGGTTACGGTGGCCACAGAGGTTACTCATCTGAACAAAGAGCACCACCGGCTGTGTTGGTGGTCTGAGCTTAATTGTTTTCCGACCTCTTGACTCTCACACCTTGTTACGTATAGTTGAGGTCATCAGCGTTGTTGCTAAAAGACATCTCTCCCCTCCGAACTACAGATACTGTAACAACAGGAAACTTGGATGAAACAGAGTCATGCTAACTGGATCGACTGAAATCCGATCTTTCTGTTTAAGTGACCAGCCCGGCAACCGTGCAATTATAGGTTTCACAAAAATGTCAGCACCTCATTGCACTTGCGATCTGTGACAGGGATAAGGAGTTTGCACTGTCTGCCAATAACACTGGCGTCTGAGATATCTGCACATTACTGTACATGGCCTGAGTGTCACAGGCAGTAAAACTCTAATACCTTCTCCTGTTATCACTATTATGGAGGATTACTGAGTATTGTGCTTGTGGTTTTACATGCTAGAACGACCTCAATGACCAAATGCTTCATCTGTTCGGAGGCTGCAGCAGCAGTGTGTGAGCGTCAGATGCTGATTATCATCTCCGTTCACACATGACATCATGCGTACGTGCAGAGCGTGGTTACTAGTCTGCTTGGCTTGTATTCAGCTACAGCATCAGGGAGTGCTTCTCATTATCCCCCCGTGTAAATAGCTCGTCCTGACTCACTCTCTAATTTAACATTAGGAAGGAGCTTGTAACGCTGAAAATAGCCCTGATTGGTCTATTTGTGCTGAAGTCAAAGGCGAACCCCAGTCAGCTTTTTGTGTCTTGAGTTGTGGTTTGAGGAATGACTAGTCTCCATTTCTTAACTGAGTTTTAAGCAGCTTGGTCTTTGAAGGTTATCTTAACATCTGCTGCACTGAAGCCAGTGATAAATGTTTCGTTCTGTACTCAATGGGAAAAAATGCCTTCTCAGAAATGGCTGATAACAGTTAACATGTGTGATCAGTGTGATTACTGAGCATAGTGATGAGGTGCTGTAATTGATTTTTTAATGCTTTTCTTTTCTCCTGTACTTTAATGTACTTACACTTTATTTCTGAAAAGGTACTTCCAACATCTCCAAGACAAGCCAAAGTTGCTGCTTTTAATCATCTACCACAGTGCATATTCTTGTGATTGCGCCTCTGCTTTAGATCCACCATGTTGGGATTTTGGCGATGAATGTCTTTCTTAGGAGGTCCTGCATGGAAACATTTAAGAGGATGACATGCAACAAAAAGTGGACACTCGCTGCCAGGCCACCAGCATGTGCCTGCTAAAATTGCAGCCTTGATTTAGACCAGCCAGTTGAGACATTAAAGCATTTACTGGTGATGCTTTACAGTGAGTCTTTTGCTAAATGCAAGTTATTTAAATGTGCAAGTGTACCAGTCACCAGTCTGACTTAGTAATGTCTTTTACAAAACAAATAGCCACCTGAAGTTCATTAATGGAAGCTAATGTTAGCCATCACATGAGAAAGATTACCCAACCAGAAAATCCAGAAATAGAAAGATCGTGTTTTTATTTCACCACAAGAGGGCAACAATGTTCAGCCTGTAGCATCAGCTCAGTTGGATTATGCCTGAGAGGAGATGTGTGCTCTCCTGAATGTCTTCCAGTTTAAATAGGTATTCTAATTTTTATCAAGTGTTGTAGGCCACTAAGTCATTAACTGGTTATTACAGATGTTAGATTGAGTGCAGACACTATCTTTAACCTTCAGTAAACTAACAACAACAGCTTGACAAACCCTGTGGAAATGCAGAAATTCGCCAACAAAAGATCCCCAGAGTAGTAGAAAAAACACAACCCAAACCGGATATGGTTTCAAACTTGATTTTTAATTTGAAAAGACAAAATAGTTAAATAAAGTAGATGATTAATGAGAGGTGCCAGAAACGGTGTTGCAGCTGAATCATGATTTCATTTAGTACAGACGACAGTTTTCTGTGGTGACCTAATATTGGACTTCAAGGACTCATGTGAATGTAATGTTTCCTATACAGTAGTGTCTTTCATTGGAGAGAAAATGAATGCAGCTTATGCTGGAAAATGATTAATATGAAGTATTACTGTACTTCTCACTGCAACCGATCTTCATAAGAAAATTCCTGAGTAAACAGAACAATTTCCTCTATAATATATTTTATGACAGGTATATAATATGGCAAGTAGATGTTAAAAGGAATCTATTTCATTGGTCATCATTGTGCATTAGCGCTTGGCTTCTTCTGCTTTCCATGATATGGTGCACAGGCCTGTAAAGTCTCATATTCCCCTGATTCAGTGACTCCAAACAATGCTTTTGTTTCCTGGAACTTGATTTTTATAGATGGAAATTGTTTCATGAAAAAGAAATCAGAGCATGTGTGCAACGGCTTATTCCTGTGTTGTCTGGTGTTAACTTTAACCGCTTTCATTTCCTCATCCAGAGGGCGATTATATAAACACTTTCCTTGATGTATTTAAATGAAAAACACCACAGAGCTTTAAACAACAACTTAATTTAAACCAAAGCACAGTAAATTGTATCACACTGCTCCACTGCTTTCAGTTATCTAGTGTAGGTGCTACTATTTTATCTGCCGTCACTGTATGTGTTGGATTAATGTATATTTCTTGTAAAAAATAACGTAACAAAGGAACCACTTGTGTGTCTGGAAGGTTTCCAGGATAAAGATGCTCAGACTCCTCTAAGTGTTCTGTAACCAAGGCTGCAGTAAAACTAAAGGTGCCTTTGTTGGCTTTGCACTGTTGTCCTTTTAAATGAACCACAAAACCACACTTTCCATGGTGCCGATCTCTCAAGCAGCCAGCTCTGCCACCACTGGGCCCCACTACCTGTAGAGGAAGGATCTGAGGGCCGTCTGGGCTTTGTGACTCATAATGTCCACAGCTGAGATGCCTTCCACACACATTCATAGCTGCAGCAGTAAATCATTATGCACATGCTTTACAGTAGGACTGCAGCTTGTTTATGTATAGCAATATGTCAACAATAAGGTTGTAATAAATTATCAGCAAGCAACAGTATTTGCACTGTTGTATTTTTAAAAGAACCACAAACCACACTTTCCACAGTGCAGGGATCCTAAACAGCTAGAAACACTGCGAATACTCAAGAGTGGAACCAAAAACGCTGCTGAACTGCACTGTAAATACAATTAAGCAAAGTATTTATTATTTGATTACATGGTCTCACAAATTAATGCTTTGAAACGGGATTTCTTTAAATGACAATTTGTGAATTGAAGTCAATTGGAAACAGAATTTTTTGGAGCCAGCATCTAGTGGCTGTCGATGGCATTGCACATTTTTTGTGCACTTTTTTTTTTTGTTGGCTTCACCTTTGAGAACTGGTTGCTTTGGTTAAAACACAAATCCAAAAAACAGTTGAGTTCAATCAATTTTATCTTAGTGAAGAGTTGGAGAAGAAGTGAAGAGAACTTGTCTTGTTTGTTTGTTTCAGGCCCTTTTGTTAAGTTCATCTTTTTGCTGATGACATGCTTCTTATCTAATATAAACAGTTACACCATTGCAGAAGCCCTTAATGTGGGAGATTATGTTATTGCCTGTGTTCCTCTGTCTGCTTATCATTTCGTTGTTTAGCAACCTGAAAAACAAATGATTACATTTTGGCCAACATCAAAGGAGAGGATCCTGTCTGAAACAAATCATTATCTCTCATGATGGGTAAATGTTTCATGAAGATGGTGTTGCTATTTTACCATGAGTGCAGTGGTGTTCAGTCTATAGCAGGGATTCCCAACCTGTGGTGCACGCACCACCAGTGGTGTACAAGTTGCTGCTAGGTGCTGCACGACATGAAAAGGGTAATGGGGGCCTATGCAGAATTGATGAAAAACAGGGAAATTGTCGGGGATGAAATCAAAAGTTAAAATCAGTAATGACAGTGAAAGAGGAAGAAGAGAGGCAAGAGAAATGAAGAGCTGCGTTGGAATGAACCACGGGTTTCTGTGCAGCGTCATCACAGATATGCACGTGCAGCAAGGAGGCAGAAAGTGGGACATTTTCAAGTTGAGTTGAGTAAGTACCATGTAGATGTAGTGAAAAAGCGCCAATTGTTTACAAGTGGAGTCAAACAGCAAAAGCAAATGACAGGGAGTTGTTGTGCTGCAAACTGCACAAACCAGCTAAATAATGGATGGAAATTGTAGAATATCCAGAGGGGATCTCATCCGTTTGCCAAAAGAAGATGATTATGGCTCCAGGCCATTATAAGGGTGGATTGAGGTCCCGAAGGTCCGAAAGGTGGTGAGGGTCTGTGCAGGGTCCACTTCATGTCTGGTATGTTTGTGTTTGCCATCATGAGCTGGATAATGTGTGAGACTGACCCTGCCATGCATGTGCAGTTAGCAGTTAGGATTTGCCCAAGATCCCTGTGCACGTCCACCCAGGCATCATAAGGTTTTGTCTTTAGTCCCTGTCCCTGGCTGGACAGGACACCTGTCCACCTGTCCTCAAAGCACAAAACCCTGAACCCATGTAAACATTAAGTTAATTACACATGACCACAAACTACATAATTATATGTGTCTAAAGATTTATATGCATGCAAATTGCCCTTTGTGTACACACTGGGTTTCTGTATATGTCAGGCATTATGAAGTATTGCATCAGTACAACTGGACTGGACCTTGGCAGAGGTTTGTACTTTCTACTTTGCAGAGGACCTAGTAGTGGTACAGAGAAAAGACAACAGCTGTTCTGCTGAACACATTAGGCAAAAATGTTGTGATTTTTCTACCCATCTCTACCCACACTCAATTATTCAATAGTTTTT